>VHZZ01000310.1:49385-60641 GCA_009801015.1 Silene noctiflora
GATATCCGGAAATCCGTATAATTAAATTCGTATAGCGTATCGGATACGTATAATAAAACCGTATCGTATAATTTTGCTCGGCCCTACCACCAGTCCACCACCTCCACGACCGCTATTGTCCACCCACAATCACCACCACACAACCGCTACCACAACTCACAGACCTCCTACAGCCACCATAACAACGCAACTCCACAACTGTCCTAATCCAAAATTAACGTTTACTACCCAATTAAAATGGGATCTAAGGTTTTGAAAAAACACGATTGATTTTGTGCTTCAAAATCTCCTTCATTTCGTTTCATTTAGTCCCTGAACACGCAAATAGAGTGGGTTGACTTGAACAATGGTAGTGGTGGCACCACAGGCGGGTCAAGCCAATGACGCCTCGAATGGTGGGCGAACATGTTGCTGGTTGCCGATGGGTTGCTTGGTAGTTGTGGGTTAATGTCACGTAGAATTATTGGTGATGGAAATGATGGTAAAGAATAAAGATGGTGAGTTGCCATGGTCTTATGAATATAATAGTGGAATGACCAATGATGAAATATTGGATGGTTTGTGCGTAAAAATCTGGGAATTTTTTGCATTTGGGTGGGTATTGCTAATGATGAGGTAATTGCTTAAACAATTAAGTTTTAATTAATCAGGCCATGTGTGTAATTTTGTTGGTGTTTTTGGGTAATTTGAGATATGTTTTAGAATTGGGCAAGAGTTATGAAGAAGATTGACAAAGATTAAAGGGAGTGATTAAATCTGGGTAGGTGAGAAAATAAGAAAATAAAGAGATATATGATCATTTAACCATAGGTTATCTGATTAACAGGTAGTCGGTCATTTGGGGATAATGTTGGAAGAGAGTAGAATAGTTAGGATTATAGTGAGTTAAAGCATTGTTTGGAGTATTATAGGAAGGGCGTCCATAGTATGGATTATTCCCATTAATTAATCCATTTTTTTATTAGCAAACCAACTACAATATACATGTGTGAGAATATGAGTTAGTTACTCATATTCATAGTAACTACTTTTGTATATAAATAACAAACATTGTACAGCTGTTAAGTTAATAACAATCATTCCTTTATTTACTTTTTCTCTCTCTACAGTTTATCTCTCTATAACAACACAACCTTATCCTCTCCCAAATATCTTCTTACATACAATAATGAATACCGCCATTGTTGACTACTTAAGCTCGAATCTTCATCTTCACATGGTATCAGAGCAGGACTAATTCCTATCTCTATTCTGTGTCAGAGTTTGATTCAATTGAATCATTAGCTCGTTTTTTTTGTTTCAATCACAAAATCACAAAACCCTAAAAATTAGTTTCTTCGATTTTTGTCAGTTTTCTTTTGATCAATTTGTCTTTCATTTCGATTTCTTCACATTCAATTAAATCGATCATTCTTCTTGCAATTCTTGCATTACTTTTGCGATTTTCATCAAAATTTCTTGACGATCAAGATGACAGACGAAGCGGCATCTTCTGATAGAGAATATAGGAACGGTTATGGCGATCCTCTCTTTCTTTTAATGTCTGACTATTCTGGAATGAAACTTCTGGAAACTGTCTTTAATGGACAAAATTATCTGAATTGGAGTCGAGGAATGCTTCTTGCGCTTGATTCGAAGAATAAGCAGAGTTTCGTTACTGGTGCTATACCGAGGCCAGAATCTAATTCGCCGAGGTTGAAGCAATGGCTTCGTAGTGATGCGATGGTACGATGTTGGCTAAGTAACACGATTGTTGTTGGAATTAAGGAGGCTTTCACATCTTCTAAGTCTGTTAGGTTGATGTGGCTTGAGATTCAGGAAAGGTATGGCCAGTCCAATGGTCCCTTGTTGTTTCAATTAAAGAAAGAGATTAAAAATATCTCGCAAGATCATGATTCAATTGTTGAATACTTTACCAAACTCAAGCGTCGCTGGGATGATATTGATGAGATTGAACCTGTTCCTGAGTGTAAATGTGGTAGTTTGGAGAAGTGTACTTGCAATATTCTGAAAAAGATTTCGGAAGCTTCTTCAAAGGACAAGTTGATTACTTTCTTGATGGGATTGAACCACTCTTATGAGCATCTCAAGACAAATATTCTTTTTATGGATCCATTACCTAACATCAACAGAGCTTATTCAATTCTGCAGCAAGTTGAAAGTCAAAAGAATATTTCCAATATTTTACAAACAACAGCTGATGATACTAGTGCTCTGAATGCTGCAAGGTTTGATCAGAATAGGAATCAGGGGAATAATGTTGCTTGGAATGTCTGGAAGCGTGATGGTAGCAACAATAACAAGAAGGCTAAACTTGATGATAGATGGTGTACTACTTGTAATAAAGGAGGACATGTTCCAGATACATGTTTTATGCTGCATCCAGAATTGAGGGCTAGTTATCAGGCCAGAAAGAAGAATGCTTCCAAGCCTAATAATGCAAATAATTTCAATCCCAGAATTGCAGCAAATGCAGAGACATATGAGAATGTATGAGAATGAGACTCCCTTGAATTTCAATAATGTGGCAAGCACATTAAGAGGGCCAGAACAGGTTAATCCAGCTTTGGTTTCAGCAGTGTATCAGCAAGTTATGCAAGCTTTGCAAGCCAAGGGGAGTGGTGGTTCAATGGATTATACTTCTGCTTCTGTCAACTTTGAAGGTATAATTCTTGCTACCAATGTAGTATCTGATGCAAATTTTTCTAATCAAGTGAGTTGGATACTTGATTCAGGAGCTACTGATCACATGACTTCCTATAGATCTTTGTTTGTGTCCTTTAGGACTCTGCCTAAGCCCATACTAATTGGATTACCATATGGTACAACAAAGTTAGTTACGCATTGTGGTGACATAAGGATAAGTCCCTCCATTACTTTACATGGTGTCTTATATGTGCCTGATTTCAAGTTTAATCTGGTGTCTTATTACATTCTGGTATGAGAGTTTTCTTTGACATGGATCATTGCATTATACAGGGCCAGGATAACAAACTGGTGGCCACCTGTCAGAAGGAGGGAGGACTTTATAAGTTCAAGCAAGTTTCTTTAGCTTTTCCTAATAATGATATTAGGCATAATAGTAGCATTATGAGTACACAAATGTTCTATCCTAGTAGTAGTTTTACTTGTACTGAGCTTGATAGGTGTTTTGTTCACAACAAGATAGAGTTACTTCATGCTCATCTTGGTCATACTTCAAGTGTAAAAATGCAGCATATTTCTGAATTGCAGCATATTTCTATTAATAAAGAAGATTTGAAGTACTATAATTGTGAAACTTGCATTTTAGCTAAGTTACACAGACTATCCTTTGAGAGGGATTTGACTAGGGCTCCAACCAATTTTCATCTCATTCACATAGACTTGTGGGGGCAATATAAGGTTGCTAGTTTAACAGGCGCACACTATTTCCTTACAATAGTTGATGATCATTCTAGGGTAACATGGACTTTCTTATTGAAAAATAAAGAACAAGTTTACTCTACTATTGATAATTTCTTAGCTTATGTTCATACTCAGTTTGGGGTTACTGTCAAGAGAATTAGGAGTGATAATGGGACAGAAATCTTTCAAGACACATGTAATCAATTGTTTGCTAAGTAAGGTATCTTTCACCAAAGAAGTATTCCCGGGGTTCCACGGCAAAATGGTAGGGTAGAGAGGAAGCATCGCCATTTACTGGAAACAACTAGAGCCATGAGACTTTATGCTAACCTTCCTAAAAAAATTTGGGGAGAATGTTTATTGACAACCACTTATATCATAAATAAGCTGCCAACTGCTGTTTTGGACTGGAAAACTCCTACTGAAGTGTTGCTAGGGAAACAAACCACTTATGAAGAATTGAGAGTCATAGGATGCCTGTGTTTTGCACTTATTCCTCTTAGACAAAGGGATAAATTTGATGCTAAAGCTAGAAGGTGCTTGTTTGTGGGATACCCCTATGGTCAGAAAGGATATAAGCTCTATGATTTGGAGACTCGCAAAATTATTATGAGTAGAGATGTGTTCTTTCATGAACACGTTCTACCTTATAATTTTGATCCTTCGAAGATTGCCTCTGCTTCTGATCATCATATTTCTGAGTTTTCTTCCATAGATATCAGGGATCCTGACATGTTTGATTGTATACAATTACCTAATTCTGGTGTTTCTGGTGATGGTAGTAGTGGTTCATCAACATCACCATCCACCACCATTACACACCTTACTCCTGCAAAAAGAATACATGAGGGTACTGAGATTTCAGTGCTTCTGATACTCATGGCACATCTGATGTTGTTAGACCTATTGCTAGAATGTCACAAAGGATTTCCAAGGTCCCTGGTTCATTACAAGATTTTTTTTGCCCCACTTTACAAAAACAGAAAGAACAATCCTCTATTTCATCATCTTTTTCTGTTTTTGATCTTACCACTTATCCCAATGAAATCACTACTTCTATACATAATGTGTTGTCTATTCCTGAACCTAGCTCTTATGCTCAAGCAAAGTCAGATCCAAATTGGATCAAGGCTATGCAACTTGAGTTGGAAGCCTTAAAGGCCAATGGCACATGGGAATTGACTGAATTACCACCTGGATTCAAGGCTATTGGGTCTAAATGGGTTTACAAGATCAAATTTAAGCAAAATGGAACAGTTGAGAGATATAAGGCAAGGCTAGTTGCCAAAGGGTATAATCAGGTGGAGGGCAAGGATTTTAAACACACTTTCTCACCTGTGGCCAAGTTTACCACAGTTAGAGTGTTATTATCAGTGGCAGCAGGGAAAGGTTGGCCAACTAAGCAGCTTGATATTAATAATGCATTCCTCCATGGGTTCCTAGATGAGGAGGTATATATGCAGCCACCTGAAGGGTTTACTAAAGCAAATAATGGGCAAGTTTGCAAGCTAAAAAGATCTCTTTATGGGCTCAAACAAGCCTCGAGATAGTGGAATATTGAGTTGACCAAGTTACTCTTGTCACAAGGATTTACTCAGTCCAAGTATGATTACTCATTATTTATTAGAGAAGTGAATGATTCATTGGTGTTTGTCTTGGTATATGTAGATGATTTGTTACTGACTGGGACAGATATTCAATATATGACACATTTGAAGGGTGTATTGAATAAAGCTTTTACTATTAAAGATCTTGGAGATATTAGATACTTCTTGGGTCTTGAAGTCACAAGATCCCCAGAAGGCCTACTTCTCAATCAAAGGAAATATGTCCATGACTTACTTCAAGATGCAGGGATGTCTAATTGCCAGTCAGCTCCTTTTCCTCTTCCTAGAGGTCTGCAACTTTCCATAGATGAGGGTCCTTTATTGTCCAATCCTGAATCCTACAGGAAAATTGTTGGGAAGTTATTGTATCTGAGTCTTACTAGGCCAGATTTATCCTATTCTGTCCAGCATCTCAGTTAATTTCTGAGTGCACCTAGAGAGCCACATCTGGCTGCTGCAGTTCATGTTTTGAAGTATTTGCAGGGTACTAAAAATGCAGCACTTTTTTATCCATCAGATAATGACTTCAAAATGCAAGCATTTTGTGATGCTGACTGGGGAGCATGTCAATTTAGCTGCAGATCAGTGACAGGCCGGTGCATTTTCTTAGGTTCTTCTCTTATTTCTTGGAAAACTAAGAAGCAAAGAACTGTTTCAAAATTCTCAGCAGAATCAGAATATCGTGCAATGTCCTACACTGCTAGTGAGATTGTTTGGTTGCAAGTTCTGTTGCAAGATTTCAAAATTTGTGTTCATGTTCCCATTCCTCTCTATTATGATAACAAGTCTGCAATGCACATAGCTGCCAACCCAGTTTTTCACGAGAGAACCAAGCATTTAAACATAGATTGTCATTATGTACGTGAAAGGGTTCAAGAAGGCCTGATTGCTACTCAGCATGTCAAGTCGCAGTTTTAGTTGGCAGATGTTCTTACTAAACTTTGGGGCAGCAACAACACTCTTATCTTTCTTCCAAATTTGGTTTATTTTTTGTTCCACAGTTGATACACCCACCTTGATGGGGGGGGGGGGGTGTGAGAATATGAGTTAGTTACTCATATTCATAGTAACTACTTTTGTATATAAATAACAAACATTGTACAGTTGTTAAGTTAATAACAATCATTCCTTTATTTACTTTTTCTCTCTCTACAGTTTATCTCTCTATAACAACACAACCTTATCCTCTCCCAAATATCTTCTTACATACAATAATGAATACCGCCATTGTTGACTACTTAAGCTCGAATCTTCATCTTCACAACATGATAATCAAATTAATTTACGATTAAACCACCCAAAATACTCATTATCCAATAAAAAACCATTAATCGGCAAAATTCAAAATATTCAATATTCTGTGTTTACTGTCGGTCTCTCTTGTGATAGGTCACAAACTGTGACGACGAAATGTGACCATTTTATGATAAAATATAACCATTCACGTATTCTTATTTTCAAATAATAGTTATATTTTATCGTAGAATGGTTACATTTCTCTGTCACAAATGAAAATTTATGCTTTGTCAATTATAAGAAGCGGAGAATTGAGAAACATAGTGCGACCATATGAAGTAGAAGATTAGAGATAAGTATCAAACAAAATGTACCAAACATGAAATTGTYAACGGAAGTGTAACCAAATGGATKRGAGGTYCTTATAGCTTGACCTTCATAATTGAGGYCCTTAAAGCTATCTTCTTCAATAATTTAATCCCTTGTTATATATTCCGATCCAGACCAATGGTAACATGGACTTACTTTTTGTGAGGAGAAAAGTGGGTCCATGTTACCATTGGTGTGGATCGGAGGGAGTAGTTTACTCTCATTACACAACTAGTGATATAATACGGTTCATCTTTAGTGCTATCGTCGTCTTAACTTAGTCGACTTTTATACCAGATTAAAATAAACGTGAAAGTAATAGAAAGTTGTAAAAGATTTAAGTTAAGACGGTTTTAACCAAGACCAATAATAACGTTATTAGGTAGCTTACACGGTTACACCTACTCATATATAGGTCACGACTCACAAAAGTCGCAAGATTTTGCTTTTACGCAGCTAGGCAATCACAAATAGGATTATACATCCAGATGTATATAAGCATTGTACAACCAAGGTATAAATATCTGAGCATATGTGTATTTTTTCTGAGCTAAATCAAATTTCATATTTTTAATGTGTAAATAGATGAACTCAGATACTTTCTAATAAAACTCATATCTAGAGATTTCTCAATTTTTGTCAGTTTCTATATCTCTACATTACACTCACATGCAACTCCAAATGCAACAGTTAACCATCTTTATCAATTAATCACTCGTATAATCTTCTATATATAAAAGATGAGTCTTTTAAAGACTTCTGATTGGCTACTTGATTTTAGTCTCATGACCCCACCACGGCACCACTAATAAAAACTACCTATTTTTATTTTTCACCTATTATCAATATATGATGATATTGAAAAAATACTCTTACACAAAATTATGATCATAACCCTAATATTTATAAAAGTGTTTTTTTTATTAATTTAGCTTAATTTATATAGTGTAAGTTATATTAATTATAAAAATCAGAACCTTAAKCACATTTTGTAAATATAATTCTAAAAATAACCCGTGCAATTTTTGCACGTGATTAAAACTAGTAATGAATTAAAACTTTACTTTCTCCCAATAAAGAATTAATAATTTGAACCACCTAGTGTCTGCTCATAAATATGCAACCTTCTATAATCTACTACTTTTCAAAAGCTTGTGACTGAAACTCGAACTCATTTTATTATGTCTTATTAATTTCCCGATTTCATATGCTTACACCACTTGACAAATATAGAGATTATGTTATAGGACACGATATGTTTTCTCGATCCCAAAAAATTAAAATATAAATATAATTTTTAGAAACGCGAACAGATAATTATTACCAGTGGTACATCCAAGTATCCGACACAACCCGAACCAAATAAGTGAAGCAGAATGGAAATTAAGGATCAAGTTATTAGAAACAAACCTGCAGGTAACTGTATAGCAACCAGTACTACGCTGAACAAAGAACCTGCAATTTGGACATCTCCTTAAATTCCCCTGTCTAGCTGCATTCAGAAACACAACTTCCTCAAACCTACATCTTTCATGGTGATTCCTTTCCCATTTTACCCCGCAACCGAAACAAAACAACCTTTTACAACGAGGGCATTCTTGTCTTCCTTCACCTTTACATTCATCAATCACCACCTCTGAGCATTCTTCATAAGGACACACTGCTCTTCTGTACCCTTTACTCGCAATCCAATTATCGACCATTATACGACACCATTCGACAAATGAATCCCTCGTAATTAGCGAACGACATTGAAGAGGGTCCATTACTGCCTTGCATTCCACACCCGGACATCGGATTGTTGGAGTATTAGCTTGAATTTTGTAGAGAATGTGGGTGGAAATACAGTCTTGGCAGAAATAATGAGTTTCAGAACACTTGTTTTTTTTCTTGTATATTTTTGCATTAACTGGTAATTTCTCCTCAAAGCATATCTCACAAATTGTTGGTTTTTTAATCTTTCCCATCTTTAATTTGATCGAGCTCGAGTCGAGTTTTTGTTATCTATTGAAACATCTCAAGAAATTTATCAAAACCAAACAATAATAATCATCTCAAGTAAATTATGAGAAGAATTGAGAGGTTATTTCTAGGAAAGATGGTAAAAAAGCATAGGCGTAAGTTCATGGAAATTTCATCATCTACGAAATTACTAAAGTTGGAAACATTTACTGGCATGGGCACAAAGACTAGTTTAGACTTGCTATTATTGGCTCTCTATTTAGTGTGAAAGAGTAAGTGTGAGCATAGTGGATTTGTTTCTTGGACAAGGACTTATAACCCAATTTTTGAATTTGCAATGTGATATGTAGAAACAAATTTTGTGTTGGTGTGATTCAAATTGGGTTATTGCATAGTAAATTGGCCCAATTAGGTCGATATCGCCTTAAAATTTGAAGAAAAGAGAGATAACTAAAGTGAAACCATTGATGATGTTCTTGTGATTAAAAAGAAAAACACAAATTTACATTTTTTATTAGGTTAATTTTCACCAACGAACATTGTTGCAATTTTCTACTAAAATAACCAAAATTTGCTTTAATTGTGAAAATTTTAATGATGCTCAGGGTAAGATTATTAATGAGTTTTAAGTAGAGATGATTAAGGAAAGGGTATGGGTAGGGTCCTACATGACTCATATCTGTATCCGTATTTTCATGAGGAACCAACCCATACTTGACCCGTACTCGGTAGGGTTTAAAATTCGTAGACCCATACCCGACCTAAATGGGCTTACCCATGGATTTGATCTCGCTTAATTTACTGTATAATTTTCAACATAAAATGTACGGTTCCGTCTTAAAAACCATGTATGGAAAATGTAACAATAGTGACAAACAACAAAATCTTTCATACTTGTATTCACAAAAATCACAATATATCAAAACAACGTACACGTAACTTGAAAACAACCACTCACGAAGCCTATTTCGAATGCCAACGCCAATCGAGATGATGGCAAAGATGGATCTTGAGTGAGGGAAAGATAATTGATAGAAAAAAAATGTAGATTAACCAAAATATTATACATTAACTAAAAGGATTAAGATAAATATATTTGAATACATTTTTTTGGGGGTATGGGTATAGGTCTGATCTCCGACGCATACCCATTTTTTTTATGTATAGATCCATACCCGACCCATATTCATACAAGCCAAAAATAAGAAGACTCGTACTCGATCGACCCAGGCATTAGGGTAAGATCGAAAGGGTCTGGGTAGGGTCCTGAACCCACTGTCATCCATAATCTTGATACAAGACTCACAATAATCTACCATGGTCTTGAAAAAAAGGCTTAAATTGAGTTTTGGAAATCCTAGACTCTATAAGAGTCTTAGACTCTTGACCACATATTTTTCGGAAAGACATTCAATAAATAGCTTCCATGTGTTATACTATGTAGTCGTAAACTATAGTCTGACCTGAGTCTGAGGGATAATGTATAAAGTCTGAGGTGAGTATGAAAAAGTCATGAACAATAAATTAATAATAAAAGTGAGTGAAAAGCTAATGTGGCACAATCTTTAAGACTTTAGTAAGTCTAACCAATAATCATACTCTTATAAGTAGAGTTGATTAAGTGCGGATCAATCCGTCTGGCCCGCTACTTAAGTGGCAGCCCGCTAATTTTTTTTTTTTTCCTATTTTTATCTACATGACAACTTCATTTCTAAACTAAATATTTTTTTCACGTAAAATTAAGCAAAACGAAGTCGGGCCCAAAAATAGAATTCATATACCTAATTTATTCTTGGTAGTAGGTAGCTTTGTTTAGGTTAACCGCCGTTTGTTGTTTAATTTTGAGTTCGTGGTAGGCCCACCTATTTTGATGGGCGGGCATGAACAATCAAATTAGACCCGATATAATAGACACGGATAATACAATTAAGTCTACGGGACAATTTTTTCAAGTCAGACCCGTCCATTTCCGATCCAGACCCACTAATAATCACCTGTACTCATAAGCATTGATTCACCTTCTTTATTGAACTATAAATTCTCAGTTTTATAGTTCAATAAAGAAGGTGGATCAATTTTGGTAACTAAAAGGAAAGAAGCCCCAAACTTCTTCTCTAAAATAAATTCTCTAAAAATCCTAACCTCCATCAATTATACGCCGGGGCTTCCATTGATTATCAATTGATGGTAATGTAACACCCTCACACTTCGAGTCACCTTACCAATGACTACCTCCGAGTGCAAGGATGCTACCATCTCAGTTTCCCGAGGTAGTGAAAATCATAGAAACCATAATGAAACATTATTAATATAATTATAAGTTAACTGATTACAACATCTTCTCCAACACGGAGTACAAACCAAACTAACAAAGTGATACTAAAATGAAAGTCTGCAGAAGCTAATATATCGTGAGACTCCACCCTGTTAACCCCGTCGTGCAATCAACCGCCATCATCGTCAATACCTGCTAAGTTAAATGCTCACCATCCCAGAATGGATCACCACAGTTTTTAAAACATTAAATGGGGTCAGACAACTGAACAACTATATAAAGTAAATAATGTAAACAAAACAGAACAAACACCACACCGTCACCATCACCATCACCACACCACATCACACAACAAGTAACCGACTACACACCGAAGTATGTAGCCCTGCCAGTGGAAGACCGCAGCCAACCACCTAAACC
>VHZZ01000310.1:72303-85263 GCA_009801015.1 Silene noctiflora
GTGGGAGCAATTTTTGAACATATATAAATTTGGTGGGAGTAAGTTTCGAAAAAATTTATATAAGGGAGTAAGTCTCAAAAAATGAATTATATAAGCGAGTAATCATCAAATTACCCTTTTTTTATTGAGATGATAAATGCTTAGACGACGTTTGTCAGAAAGAGAGTATTCGATCACTAAGTCCTGAAATGAAAGATGAGTGCTTCATCTAACATGTCAAATATTTGTATTAAGCTTTTATTGTTGAAGATAATAATATGTGTGATATTGAATAAATCTGTGTAATGATTGAGTAGGGTATTTATAAAGGACATGTAGAGTACTCTAGTACTTGTGACCACATAACATGATCATGTGACATTGACAACATAGTTGTGAGGATATTGAGCGTTGGTCGTCTATTATGTCTTCCGGCCTACCCATGCTGATCTTCTCTTTCGACGAATCATTAACTACATAGTTAATTGATGACATTATGTTGGAGCATCGCTTGGTTACAAAAGATTAGCGTTGACGGGGTCTTAACCGTCAGCTTAACCTTAAACTTTTGGTTGAAATTGTTTTCTCATAAGAGTTATAACCAATAGGGAATGGTGAAAGTAATAATGAATTAAGTAGAAGATTAATAAGATATAATAAAATGAGAGGGAAATAATATGAGGAAAAATTAAGAGTAACAAATGGTAAAATCCATATTGTAAAAGAAAAATGCATATTAATACTATATATATATATATATATATATATATATATATATATATATATATATATATATATATATATATATATATTCCTAAAATCAAGGGACTTCAATGTAATTAAATAAATCTATACAAATTAATTATATTATATAGTTTTTAATCGATAGTACTGTGTAATGGACCCAACCAAGGGGATTCAATGTAAATATTATATAATTTTGGTTTAAGCATAAATTTAGAGAATATTACAATATGGTAATTTTCCTTAAAATAAACATGTCTCACTTATGTTATTAATTAGTATAAAGAATGTTAATTATTTAACATAGACAAATATAATATTAGTATATTATATTTTGGAAACTATTAAAGGTAAATAAGATTTCCAAAAAAAAATATAATATTACATAATTATTTCGATTTGATTTAATGCATATATGTAATATATTTATATAAATATATATATATATATATATATATATATATATATATATATTTATATAAGTCTCTTATAATTGTATGCTTAATTAGTAAAAAGAATTATGTTAGTAGTGAAAAGAATTGTAGTAACATTGGATATATAATAATATGATAGTAATCACTCATTTGAATAACAAGCGGGAGTAGTGAAAAATAATAGAAGTAACAGCGGAAGTAGTGAAATTATCAATATTAATACAGCAGTAATGAAAGTAACAATAATTACGGCGGGAGTAGTGAAAGTAACAGTAGTAATAACGAATGTAATAAAAGTAACAATATCAACAACAAAAGAAAGTATATATATATGAATAGTGAGCTAACTAATCGATTTAAGTAAAATATTAATAACGGGAGTATTGAATTTGTCTGATAATTTATTACATCGTAATTTTAAGATATGACATAGAAAATATAGTAATGATAAATTTATGAGTTATGCAGCTTTAATGTAGTTTTATTTAATTTAACATAAATTTAATGCTAAATAAAGGTAGCCCGGGCGGAGGCAGACACGAATACTAGTTACGAAATAATACCAAAAACTAATAAGAACCACATAGGTTGCTAAAATAGTTAATACAGGAAATTATGATCCAATCTTGAAAACATCCAAAGGAAGCCCCGTATTAACATGTTACAACTCAAACCGATGTGACTAAAAGACTCGTTCATGTGTTTGGACAATGATAATTGGATGACACTCTTTTTATAGGTGACTTTTATGAACTTAAGTTTTAGTTTTATCACTTCCATATAAGACGCACGTCTGGAATGACAATAGTTTTTAATTTCTAGCTGACAGAATCAATATAGTACTACTAACTAATATCATACATTATCATGCTTAATCTACTAAATGTACGTGTATTATAAGATGTACTCAGTAGATCTACTAAATATACGTGTATCATACAATTTTATTGCGCCACCTGTGATTGCATCTTAAAATTTTATGAAGAAACTGACAATTTACTTTGGAGTCATCATCGTCCACGCACTATTACACCAATTTGCATGATCCAGCCGAACACATTGGAACATCACGAATCCAATGTGATTTGGTATTTTACTATTTTAGTCTCGTTTGATTGTTATTAACATTTGCGATGAGAGAAATTCAGGGCCTGAGTATGAGAGTGTCGTTCGACCCGTGTTCACAGAACATGTCTTTAATTTTAAGGGCCTTAACTATGCGCACAACTTCTATGACGATTTGAATAAAAGTTACCGATTTCTCATCACTTCCCAAGTTGCTCAATGGTAAATAAAGTTCAAACTTGTCTCTATATTTGAACCATCGGTACACTACTACACTAGACCAACCAGGTACTAACAAGTCATTGTTACTTGGAGATGTAAACTTTTATTTATATGTTTTATGGTGTCTTTTTTTGCACAATTAATGATGACGAGCTGTTGGTCCATGAGGCCAATAGCTTGGCAAAATTTGACGGAGGAGGTGAGGAGGTTGGTGGTGGAGATGAGGAAATGAATGTAACGGCCATGCATGATGGTTATATAGTGAAGGTAATATGGAGGGGGGTGGGTGTGAAGCTGGAGGGGGTGGTGGAATGGTTGAATGGAGATGAAGGGGCGGAATTGATGGTGCTTGGAAGAGATTGGAGAGGGTGATATGTGGGAGTAAAGCGAGATCAGTGGTGATACTCAATAGTAATATTAAGAAAGGTCGTGGTGAAGAAGAGAACACCGATACATATAGGAGGAAACAAGTTCATTTGATGGATGCGTGCGTGTTTATCTGAGGTGAAGGTTGAGATGACTCAATCGAACTGAATATTATATTACGAGTTTTTGATTCTGAACAGCAGGGGGTTGGAGAACCCCAACGCAGTTGGTGGATTCCTAATCTATTGCGAAGATAAGCCCCAACGCTTTTGTTTTTGTACTAAGTTAAGTTGTGTGGAGATTTGTCGGGTGAGAGGAAGATTCTAGGGATACGAGGGAATGAAGGTAGACAATGTTGAATGTTCATAAGTGTTTTTGTGTTTTGGTTGAATAAGAGTGTTCCATGTAATTTTAGATTGGATTTAGGTTATTTTATGGATTTTGATGTGCAACTTGAGGAACATAATTTTAGTGACTGGTTTTATAGGTGTTTGCGGTGGGTGATATGCATCTTTTGTGGCCGTTATTATGTCTGTTGGCCTCTCAATCCTAGGAGCGTATGACGAGATTTTAGTAAAGTGTTATTCTACGGAAATGAAGGGTGGGTTGAGGGCATAATGGCAGATGAACAACTTTCAAGACGTTGTTATGCTTGTGGTCTTCGAGATGTGTAGTGCAAAGGCCAAGAATTTACGTTTGATAAGGGCAAAGTAGGGAATCTGAGAATGACAATATATAGGCAAAATGACTTAACCCTTAACTCTTTAGTAATTTATTAATTTATAGCAAATTTTTCTTAAAACCATCTTAGTCTTAAATGTGAAATGAATCAAAAAATCTCTTTATTTAAAACTAATTAGTACTCCCTCCGTTAAAGAATATATATCGTTTAAGGACTTGTTATTTTTTACCTTTTACTTGACGTTTTGCTATTTTCAAGGTTGTAGCTTTTCAATTTAGAATTTTCAGGCCTTATCACTTCCAAAGTAATTAATATGACAGTTGTACTTTGTACCTTGCATTCACTTTTTCACAATTGTATATCTTCTTTTCTCCAATAGAGTACTGTAGTGTAGTGAATAGCACTATTTCCAAAGCTATGAATTATTCCCTATTTAATGCCATAAACATGAGTACAGATTTTTCTTAATAAGTGTGTTTTTAGCTAAAACGACATATATTCTATAATGAAGGGAGTATATTCTATATAACGCACTGATTTTTGTAAATGGTTTTAGCTTTACAATCGCAGTAAATAAGGTAATAATACGTAAATTTACTACCGTTTTTACTAATGCACTCATGTTAAGTGAATAATATAATACCCGTATAATTAACTTCTATTTTAGTGACATTAAATAAAAGTGTAACGGTGTTGCCCCAACATAAACGACCTATTAATACCAACGGGTGCAGTGCTGACGACCGGGCAGGCGGGCACACGACAATACAACATGAACAAGAATGAAAACCAACAGTAAGGTGTTTTCATGATCAGCTAGTGGGCCCACATCATCAACTTTGTGGAAATTTGACAAGAATCACGAGCCGTCACTAAAGAAGATTCACGTAAGCTTTTGTCCACTCAAACTCTATAAAACAAAACAAAACCATGGCCACTAGACCAGGATAAATTACTTGCCAACTCCCTTACTTCCACTTGACATTTCACATACTATACTTCTTATTCATGGAAAATCTCGCTTGTGACCTCTCATCGCCTCTTGTTCACTCTTCACTTATAGCTTGTGAAGTTGTGAAAGGTCATAAGCATCTGACAAAAATTGTCCGTCACAAATAAGCATTTGCCTTATAAAATCTCCTTCTCAATTTATTAGTAGTGCCTTTTAATTTTTGTAATTAATTGTACTTTTTTATCTAACACCTAAATAGTTGAAAATTAAGAATGCCTATATAGTACAAAAGTAATGAAACGAGTACGTATATTGAAAATATAATTAAATAAAAGATAACATTTTTAAAGCATAATATCAATAATTTAGTGTGAGACGGTCTGACTATGACACAAGAAAAAAGGAACGGAACATGATCAGTAGAAGTGGAGTATATAAGTTGGAAAAACAGGAAGGGATTTCGATAGTGAGGCACACCAAAGCAGCTGTCATCCCTCATCACCGCAAGTCATTTCAAGACTTGTGTGGGATTATACAGCCTGCTTGCTTACTTGCTTGCTCATCTCCTTACCTTCCTCCCATGGCTTCCTCTCTTTGTCTTTTACCCTTTTTCTTATTTTCTCTTTCCTTTCTTGCCTCTTCTACCACCTCCACTGCCGCTTCTAATGATGTCTTACATGGTACTCAAATTTATCATCTTTTCTGGGTTTTCATGATTTTTATTATTCGGTTTTGTTTGGATTCGAGTCGGGTAGATCACTGTCAATATTTTTTATGTTGCACCAATCATTTCTTGATTGATTTAATCATTGCTGTGGAATTGATGTGCAATCATTATATAATCTCAGGAAAATCAGGATTTATTTATTCATATAAAAAGGGATTTATTCCATGTTTATAACGGAATCTGAATCTCTGATTATTTAAATTAAATGAATTATTCGATGGTGATACTTTGTTCTAACTGTTTGACCTGTGTTTCATGGGTACTTGACGATTCCAATCATTTTTTTATTTTTTAACTAGTGTTTTAATCAAAATAATAAATGATTGTGACAGAGGAAGTATATAATATGTACAAATTCTTGTATAAGGCAACGTTACACGATCGGTTTGTAAAACAGATTTTTTAGTTACTAATTTTTCATTTAAATGGGTTATGATATTTGTATTAATAGATCCATTTACACGATTTTTGTGTAACACCGCCTTACACGAGAATAACTATATGATATGATGTGATGTAGGAAATGATGAATCAGAAGGAGGTGTAGGACATGAGTTGTACAAGGAATTTCTGAGAGACGAAGCGGTATCTAGATTAAATGAGCTTGGAAAGGTAGATAATTAATCAAAACTTAGCTTTCATGTACTATACTGATTCATTGAATTAAATATTGAGTTGATGATTGCTGTTTTAATTTGTTATTTGATACAGTAATACTCCCTCCATTCATAAATTATAACCCCATTTTCTCAATATATTATATTGAAATGGAGTGATAAAAGTTGAATGGAGGAAGTACGTTGTAATTGGTCAATTTGTGTCATCATTGACTTTGGGTTCTATATAATGATGTCACTTTCAATTGCATGTAACTCACTTAATTATTTCACAAGTGAATTGTGTTTTAACATTTTTTGGTGTAAAAGGAGCTACACGGGTCGTTTTGATGTTGACATCAAAACTTGGTTATGATTATCACCTGTAGGACTTTATCACCTAAACTAGTGGACATCTCAACAAGTAAACAATTTTGCAGGATCACAATAGTTTGTTGGTCAGGTGGGTAACTCGACTGATCAGCGTGTTGTTTTCGGGAATAATCTTATTGACTCTTGCAGTTGTGGTACTTTTGACGCGTCTTTTAACATATCATCATTGTTACATTCATGTTAAAAAGCTCTAGAAACAATTTTAGGGGTTGTCCTAAGCTTGTAAGTGTGTTGGAACATGGAACTCGACAAGTAGACAATTTCTGTGGGAAACTTCAGTTTGTGTTTCTCCTTGATGTGTCTCTCGTATCACATCATTGTTATGAATGTCATGGATGTCCCTATTTACTTCATGATATTATCATTTGGTATGTGTCCTTGCATAACTGTCAAACTTGTTGAGAGTACAAGCATTGTTCCGGTATTTCTGTAGATGTGCACAATTCGGCTAAATTTGACATACATTGGAATGAAAAAATGATAATGTTGATAGTGATTGCCATTTTATGGCATTGTTAGCTATGACAGAGATGTCTTAACTATTCATAAGGGACTTTAGTATAGCAGCATTGCTTATGATCGAAGAGCAACAACAAACATTTCTTTAGTGGTTTCGTATTGAACAATCTGTTATATTATCTATCACAGAATGGGCCATTATTTTGTTGAAATGGTTTCTAGACTAATATTACTATGAGAGGCAGCTAATTGAAGTTTAAATTGTTCTAATGCTTTATTGCGTGGAATCCTCACTCTAGCTAGTTTAGGTTTTGAGTGAGCAAGAAACGCGGATGCTTAATTAATTGTGTTTTTGATAGGTAAGTGATGTAAATGGGTACCTTGAGAGGACATTTATGAGCCCTGCTTCAATAAAAGCTGCAAGTGTTATTCGTCAATGGATGGAAGATGCTGGCTTGAGAACGTGAGGATTCTCCAGTTAATTTAACCTGTATAAAATTCTAGCATGGTATGTTAAATTGTGTCTCGATGCAGGTGGGTGGACCCTATGGGTAATGTGCATGGCCGTGTTGATGGAATGAATGCAAGTGCTCCTGCACTGTTGATTGGCTCACATATGGTTATTTCCCGTTCATGCCTTTCATAGTTTCTGTTTGGGGGGTCTTATCATGGATAGTAGATTCATGTGCATCTGTTCCGTTTATTTTTATTTTTATTTTTATTTTTATTTTAACACAGGATACTGTGGTGGATGCGGGAAAGTTTGATGGGGCATTAGGAATCATATCCGCAATATCAGCTCTGAAGGTATTGAAAGTCATCAACAAGTTAGAATCGTTGATGCGCCCGATCGAGGTCAGTATTCCGCTTCCTGATACTCCCACTGTATATTCTCTTACAGTACAAAAGTTGCAAGCTTTTAAAGATGATAATATGAAAGTAGTTCTTACAAAATCAAGCATGACAAATTTGATATTATCTCTATGTATATTTGGAAAAATTAATGGTAATAAGTTAGCTTTGGTTAACCACGCCGAAGTCAAACGGGGACGAAATCTGAGATGGAGGTAGTATCATAAGTTGGATACATTTTTGAAAATGTAAATACAATCCCGGTTGATACTTGTCATTTTACTGGCGATTCACTGTTGATTGCATTATCTTCTTTGTTGGTTTTTGTCCGACTTCTTAGCTATTCAAGATTTCAATCTGCTTCATTGTCACTGTTGAAAAGTAGATTCTTTATCCTACCAAAAAACGAGCTTTAACATTTGATTTTTCTTAATTAGTCTGTTGAGAATTTGCACCATGCTATCATCACGGATTCCTGTCCCAAAATGAAATTGCATCGTAAAATGCATGAGATTCCTATTTAACGACAGAACAGAAGAAATATAGAGTTTAGTGAGTCATTTTGCTTTATTCCACGATGAATATTTGAAACTAATCTGATATTTACGCTACTTTAAACCATGAATTGATTCTTTGCGGTAAACAATTTAGGTCATAGCCTTCAGTGATGAAGAAGGTGTGAGGTTTCAGTCAACTTTTCTAGGAAGTGCTGCGATTTCTGGGATCTTACCTGCTTCCTCTTTGAGCGTAGCTGACAAGAGGTTCAAAACTAGTTTCTTGCAGTCTTTGACCATGTGCTTTTTTAATGCACATCTGCTGATTTTTCCTTTGTTGCACCTTATCCAGAGGGAAAACATTACAAGAAGTTCTTAAGGAGAACTCAATTGAGGCTACAGAGGAGACCCTTCTCCAGCTGAAGTATCAGCCACAGTCTGTCTGGGGTTATGTGGAGGTATACTAAATATTTTGGTTTTTTCAACCGCAGCCATTTTAGTTACACAAAAACTTAGTACTCCGTGAAAGACAGTTCTAAATGTGAGACCAATCCATTAATCATATCATATACTTAAATGAGAAATGCAGAAACATTTGTTTTTTTTAGCCTTCTAAATTTGGGTTTATATATGTGCGGCAGGTTCACATTGAACAAGGGCCCGTTTTAGAATTAGCTGGTCTTCCCCTTGCGGTAGTGAAAGGCATTGCTGGACAGACTCGATTGAAGGTACATTCGCTATGTTACTTTTTTGTAGTTCAACAGACTCTTTCCGATCAATAAAATAGAAACAATACAAATGGACTATCAACCAGCACTCCAAGACCTTTCGTTAAAAAATCTTTCAGGGTAACTAGTACTACAAAGTTGTCATATGAGCCAGATGAACATCAGCTAATGTCCTGGCTAACCCTGGCATTCGTCCACACAACTTCTGAGGGAAAAAGGTTGACCACTAATCCCTTTCTTTGAAGTAGTTATTACTTATGGTGCAAACTCTACATCTTCACATAGTTCCCATACGGCAAAGTAATAATAAAATACACTTTTACGAGGAAACATTATGCTTATTCTATTATCTTTCATTATCTAAGAAAATGTGAAAGACATGGACATAAAATAGTTTGGGGTTACTGATCCACGTCTCCCCTGTGCGGCTGTACTTGATATTCTTAGTGTAATGCACAAAATCCCATTTCCATCAAATCCAGAATTTTTCCATACACAGTTGTCTTCACTCTGGCGGGATTCTCATTTTTCCATGCAGAATTGTGTATTGATGCTTTACACACGTTAAATTGAAAGTTTTTATAAATATTTATGAAATTTAAGGATATAGTCAGGAAATCTAGATAATGGAAGATCCTCTTTTGGTTAAAAATACTTGCTCTCAAGCATGACCATGAGTGGAAATGCAATATGCAGTCCCATTCATGTGAGAGGATGAAATACGATATACGTTAATCAGATTCGTTGACACGGTGTCAGGTGCGACATGGTGTTGAGCGTCTGACACTCCGTTTTAACATTTAAAGCGACTCATGTATACGGTCAACCAAGTGTCTTGCCCAATTATTAGACACAGACACAGTGTAAAATATTTAAACTAGCCATGCTGTATGCAGCCAGTAAAGGGGGGAAATTAATTTTTCCTCTTTGTTAAACCAGAGACTTTCCCCCATTGACTCCCTCTTCATTTTTCTTGAGATTGTTAAGTACACTGTACACCCTTTTACTTTTCTCTTTCTCTTCTCACTCTAAGTCCACATTTTGAAATTTATCGAGGATACGAGGTAAGTGTGAGTGTTGTGACTTGTGTTTGTTTTTGGTCTGTCGGCCACGTGTTCTATGTCGGGTCGTCGCTTCCGATACGCGAGACAGTGAGTGAAGTAAAGTGAAGTGTTAGAAGCGACGAAGTAACATAGACTGGGAAGCCCTTCACTAAATTGTTTTCTCCAGTAAATTTTAAAAATAAGAAATAAACAACATTACATTGGTCTCTCAATGGCTTCTGCCTATGATATAATCAGATATACATAATCTGACTTCAATGATGGAATGCATAGAATCTGTTTCCAAATGTGCCATAACAAAAATTGCATTGAAATTGAAATTGCAGTGACCAACTACTAATTACTAAATACATAGAAGTGATAGAACCCATTTCCGTATGCGCCATCATAAAAATTGTGGTGAAATTTGCAGTGTTCAACTACTAACTGGGACGTCAAGTTTGTATGGGAAAATTACAATCTCACATCTAGTTCATTGCAGGTAACAGTATCAGGTTCTCAAGGACATGCAGGAACTGTCCCCATGTCCATGCGCCGTGATCCAATGGCAGCTGCTGCTGAATTGATTGTATCTCTAGAAAGCCTTTGCAAACACCCTCAGAACTATTTGTCCTCTGATGGTGAATGTAGCAATGTTGAATCTCTTTCTGGATCACTTGTTTGTACTGTAGGAGAAATGTCATTGTGGCCAAGTGCCAGTAATGTTATTCCAGGACAGGCAGGATCTTCACCTTATGCTTCGACTTCATATGCTATTCCCTCTATCCCTTTTGTAGTGGCTCGATTTGAATTTGATGGTCAACCGACATTGATTTGGCTTTTATTTTCTCACAATATACAACAACTGCTCTTTTTAAATGAGAATTTGATAGTAATTTTAAAACTAAACATTACATTGTCTCTACACATATTTGGAAAAATTGAAGGTAAAAGTTGACATTGGTTGTCGACAAAAATAAAATAGGGCTCTTCTTAATCTTTTATAGAAGTAATACTTTGTATTGCTTCAATTTATTTGACATATTCTGTTTTTCTTTTTTTATAGGTGACTTTTACAATAGATTTACGTGCTATGGATGATGCAGGCCGTGAGGCTGTTCTATATGAATTATCAAAGAAAATGTATAACATCTGTGATAAACGTTCGGTTTCGTGTGTAATTGAGAGAAAGGTACTACCTTTTCATTCAATTACCAAATTTCTTTGCATTTACTCGGCGTGATTCTGATTGCTTTTATAAAACTTTTAGCATGATGCAAATGCCGTCAATTGTGATTCCGAATTGAGCTCACAGCTCAATTCTGCTGCTCTTTCGGCATTCAAAAAAATGGTCGGTGATGTTGAAGTTGATGTGCCGAAATTAATGAGTGGAGCTGGGCATGATGCCATGGCCATGGCTCATTTAACTAAGGTCCGTTTCTGCATCATAGTTTTATCATTTCTGGGTTTATGGAACCTATGTTTAATCAGATTCTTCATAGTACCTTACTATGTTAATCTGAGTAATATAGTATGAAAGTGGTGGATTAGAGTTCTCATAGATATAACATTAACAGATGGGAATGCTCTTTGTTCGGTGTCGAGGCGGAGTTAGTCACTCTCCTGAAGAGCATGTGTTGGATGATGATGTTTGGGCAGCTGGTTTGGCAGTCTTAGCATTTTTGGAGAACCATTTGTAGGTTTCATTTGCTATTGCTAATTGTGCTTCCAAGATCACAACAAGTGTACAGAATAAATCCCTCCTCTTGTATATATAAACTATGAAACATTGATTTGCATTACAACAGTGCCTCTTTCATTTCGCGTTTTGGCATTAGCATTCGATGGCTGTACTTAATGTCTGTTTTCGTTATCAGCCGTACAATTTGCACTGGTCTAGTAGTAGCCGTGTACTAGTGCTAGGTTGATGCATTGGGCGAGGATTGGTCAACTTGATTATTTTCGCTGTCTTTTTATTAGAAAAGGTCGGTTAATCAGTTGAAAATCTTTTATATTCGGAGCATTGGTGTTTGGTTCGCTTAATTCCCCTGTGACTCATGTATACTTTCCAGTATTGATCTGGAAAAAGGCAAGGCTAGAAATAAGGTAAAGTGGAATACACACATTATACATCTTTCCCAAAACAAAAGGTATTATTATTGTTGAATATTCAAGTGCAAGTTCTTTTAAGACCCCAACTCCCACAGTTATTGTTCCTAACTGCTCAACTACAACACCAGTAATCTTCCATTCCCAT
The DNA here is from genome assembly GCA_009801015.1 of Silene noctiflora. Lineage (NCBI taxonomy): Eukaryota > Viridiplantae > Streptophyta > Magnoliopsida > Caryophyllales > Caryophyllaceae > Silene > Silene noctiflora. The sequence continues at coordinate 84,297 of VHZZ01000310.1, forward strand.
TCTTTAAACAAAGGTATAAATTAAATAAATATTAACAAAAATATACTCGTAATACGTATCAAAACTAACCTCTTTTAATACTTTGTGATTATTATCGCAGTGTTAACACCAAATTATCTACTTGTCCCCCTATCTATTAAAAAAATACGAAAATCTCATAATTTTTCCTCCAAAAAATATATTTTTAAATAAGGTAGCTAATAACATTTTAATTTTTAAGTACATAAACTAAATAATGAAACTAATAATTATAATAATTTATTTCATTAAATTATTATCTTTTCATTAAAATTAATCTTTCCATCAAATTATATTTTTTTCACAAAAATTATAAACTATAAACTCTTAATTAAAATATAAATAAAAAATTCACAAATTACTAAATTTTATTGATGCTATCATTTTAAAACAACGTTGTAAACCGTTTTTATATTTTCGTGACAAAAAACTGAGAGAATTTATAAATTGGAATTTTTAATTTTGTGGTAAAAAATATTTTCTTAAAAAAATACATTTCAGCACACTGCTAACTTCTCTTTAATTAATTTTCAGTTCCAATTTTTTTATATCTCAAACCAAAATGTAATGATGAGAAAAAATGAACCATTAATTAAACACCACTATCATATAAATAGTTTATTAAAAATAAAAAATTTTATATGTCGTATATTTATTGCACGGGTTCTAAACTAGTAATCATATTAAATGAGATTATACATTTACACCTATAAAGCTACAATTTAAGCGGAAAAGTTATTGAAATCGCATCAACCTTTCTTTTGAACCATGTTATATAAGTTGGTCTCTCTTCAGACGGGTCATTTTGGCAGTAAGTGGATTATATATCTGATGTACTACATCATATGATATAATTTTTGAGCATTAAGATAAAGTTTTTGAGTTTTGTTTTAAAAATTATGAGTTTTATTATAATGTTTTTGAGTTAATTCTTTTAAACATAAAGCTA
>VHZZ01000310.1:90033-121122 GCA_009801015.1 Silene noctiflora
ACGAGTCAAACAATAACAATTTTGGAACAAACTCGTCGAACCGTGTTTACAATTGTAAACGAAAAACTCACTGTTTTTATTCAATATATCATAATCTATCATAACAGCCAATGCACGCTTTATATAAACTTCAAAAATAACCTAATAACTGATTTAGTATCTCCGATGAGATATTATTCTTGCTTAATAATAATCTACCTAAGAGATATACTCCCTCCATTCAACTCCACACTACACATTTCTTTTTTCACGTTTGCCAACGCGAGTTTTGGGCGTTAAATATCTTTAGCTACGTATTTGCAAAAAATATAAAAGTTAGATATTTATAATGTACTTGTCAAGACGAATCAAACAAGATCCCACATGAATATATTTTTACTTATGTATTGAGAGAAAAACGAACTTGAAGGATCATTTGTGAATAGTGTGCAAAATAGATAAGTGTAGTGTGGAGTTGAATGGAGGGAGTAATAGATAATTAAACTTCGTAGAACTGAAATACGGAAATAACTAACTAGGAAATAAACTAATTACTTATTCTGAAATAATAATAAGCCTAATAATAATAAATAAGATGATATTTTATTCTATTCCGAGCTATACCAAGATCTCGTGCCATAGCTGAAAACAACCCTGTTCACGGCTCATTATTTTTGGATCAGGAGATAACATTTTCAATCCTGCATTTATTCTTACACATCCAAGCTGGTATTTCAAACTAGCCAGCAGAATCACCCAATGACTTGCTTCAGCAACAAAGATCGAATAAAAAAGTAGCTTAGCTGAATTGATTATCAATCTTTTTGGATAATTATTTAGATGAGCTAATATTTAACACATTATACAAGAATTTATTAAATTATTATTAATCTTTATTCAATTAAAAGAGTAGCTTAGCTTGATTATCTATATAATATAGACTATATTATTTGAGTTAACAAAGTTTTACTTAATACTTATGGCATTATTGAAATAACATTATAGTTTTTACTTCACTTTTTTTTTCAGAATATACCAGACCTGAAAAACCAACATTTATCCATTTGATTTTTAATATTATTTGGATTTAATTTCTTTATTAACAAAATTCTTTCCAGTTTTTCAAACCGATTTAAAAGTTGCACACCCTTAAATACTACTCCCTAATGAAGTAATGAATAAAATAAAGCAAAAGTAAGACTAGGTGTTATATGTATGAAGACATGAAAACAAGTCCAATATAAAATCCCAATATTCATTGCTAGATTATCTCCATTTAGTTAGCCCCTTCTCTTTCCATGCCATTCCATATATCCCTCTTCCAAAACCAACCAAACCAAATATATATAAACACCTTTAAACAATGCCTTTTGTTTTCACTTAACCTCTCTTTGAGTGTTTGAACAAACAACACACATACTAAAACATCAAAGAATTAGAATTAAGAGGGAGATTATTCAATATTTGTGTAATGGCAACAAAATCACTTGTTTTGTTCCTCAATTTTCTGATTATTATGGTGTCAATGTGTCATCTTATGGTGATTGATGTTCATGGAGATAATACATTTACGAGTTCCGAAAGACGGGTTTTAGAAGACAAGCATTATGATCATGTTAGGAAAATGCAGGCGTTTCGGGAGTTAATTGCTGCTTCTCCTTCCCCTGCCTCAGCTCCTCCTCCAGTATGCATTCAATTTCATAACTTTTTTTATTTGTTAATTACTTATGAATTTAAGTTTGTTTATGAGTTGTCCCGTTCATTAAACCTAACCTGTAAAAAATGTGAGTTCTAACCACACATTATCTTTAGAGATATACGTATTCAGCTGGTTAAACTGTTACAAACTCGTTAATTTACTTGTCCGTGAACCTTAATACATATGTCGTGTTTAACCCATCATCCATACTTGACCTAAACCTGAATCTGATCACTTTTAAATGAGCTTCTTAAGAATATAAGGAAGAAAGTTGTACCATTTCGACTTTTATGAGACTTATTTTAATCAAAATTATATAAATGATTAAAACGAATATAAAAGTCCTCGTCTATATATTTTGATTACAAAACTACTTACAATGTTTCCTTATAGAATACGAGTAGTAATTAATCAAGTTATATCTCGACATATCTCTAACATTACGTCATTACGATTTCTAATGCGAAAAAAATGAAAAAAAAAAAAAGCAGGTACAAACAAGAAACACAATGGTGTATCACGTCACGAGTTATGGAGCGGACCCAACAGGGAAAAACGATAGTACGGATGCACTTTTAAGGGTATTTTCGGAAATAGGAAATAGCAACAATAATAATAATAATAATGGGAATTTAATGGATGGGATTACTAATTTGGGAGGAGTAGAAATTAATCTTGATGGTGGTACCTACGTAATCAACCGTCCTCTTCATTTCCCAACTCCTTACCTTGGAAATATCTTGGTACGCTTTTTTACTCCTTTTCTTCCTCATTTTTCACTTTATTTCTTTAGTTACACGGTTTCACATTATGACACGATCCCGTAATATATATAAAAAAATTACTGTAATAATTTATTTATTAGCAATAAATGAATAATTTTTTTTTACAGAAACAGATCATCTCACAATACTCTATAATTTGTATGATAACTAATATGCATGCAGAAATGTGTAAAAAATACGGAGTATCTAATATTAATGAGTCGTATTTTTTAGAAGATAAAATTAATGTCAAATTTTAAATGAATACCACAATTACGTGAATTGTTTTTTTTATTTTTGTCGTGAGATCTTTCTTTTATATATGGCTATATGCATTTATGATGCAAAATATATGCATTTATAAGTTATAATTGTTTATATACAATCTTCGTATAATTGTTTAATACTCCGTAGTTGTTTATCACCTCATTCATTTTTTAATACTTGGTAGTTGTTTATATACAATCTTCGTATAATTGTTTATTTACAGTCTAGTAAATACTCCGTAATTGATTATTGCTGAGTTGAATACTTGAATGCTATAATTAGAAGTACAAGTTCATACGATTTCATTTCAAGTAAGAAATTACATCTTAGAAAAAATGATTCTTTTATTTAAAGATGAAGCAACTAACTAAACAAAGAAATGCAATAATTTGTTACTTTGCGATGTTTAATCGTATTATGGTGATGTTTGTCCAAATTTTAAAAGTATTTTTCTAACTGAAAAAGTAATAGCTTGGTCAAACACTATAGATTAGAGGGTTTTAAAACTATTTTTAAAAAGTCAAAAAGTGATTATTCACACTCAAAGTAGAAGTAGGTGCCAAACATCACCCATAGTTAATCTTTAGGCAAGAAAAGCAAAGTTATTATTCCGATGCATGTTGTTTACTTTCTAGTCATGATCCTCGAAAAGGAAACACAGGAAACAAATAATCAAATTCTTTGAGCTTACAAATTGGCCGACATAAAGACTTTAGTACGGAGTATTATTGAGGGGATCTAGAACATACTCCGTAGATTGGAACGGATTAGTCTAATAAACAAACCACAAATTATAAAGTAAGACGGTCTTACACGTGAAACAAACCATTATTATAAAAAATACTTGTAAATTCATTTAACATTTAATAAATGAATTGTCCTTTTATATATATAACTAAACCGTCTCACAACGTAATAAAGATGGTTTACGTAATAATTACTCTTGACAAATTAAGGACATTTTAGAGAACGTAACAGACGGACTATGATGTAGTCCTTTGAGGACAACAATTAGAGTTATTAGACTTTACTTCTTCGACCTACCACAACAGATGTTATGATCTGAGCCACAGGGCTGTCATGTGCTATTGACCCACTAAAATAATCCGATTTGAACTGATTAGACCCGTATTTTCAATTTATTTGATTCAAAAGTATATATTAAGAATAAAGCGTTTTGCTTGTCACGGGTACTATCCGTTACAATCTGAAAACGGATAATGTTTCACTTACAATAAGGCTAAAACAATACCGCCACAACTAAATGCGTACACAAGTATCGGAAAGCTAATCGAGCTTGTGACTGGTTAGCTAATCGCGGCATGAATTCCTCTACCAGCATTACTATTCTTGACCATCTATCTACTTTCGGAGCTCTGCTCTATTCTTCGGGAAGACGTTCTTGGTGTTGCCTTTCCCCGATTAGCTGCTAATTTATTAATCCGTTTTTGGGAGTTATCCCTTCTATTGTACCCAAAAAAATAAATGAATGTGTACATACTCACTAGTTCTAAAATCTTTCCAACTTCTAGCTTTCAGTATACATTAAGACGGACCCAAAATCGCGTTGATTGGAAGTTGTATGTCAAATTGTGAAAGGAAGTTGAAGAGTAGTTGTCCAGTACTCCAGTCTAAGGGCTGCTAGATGGCATTAAAATTGGTGTAGAGGCATGACAACCGGAGATAATTAGGATGCCAATTTCTAGTAATACGACATTTTTAAGTACTCTACCCTATTTCAATGTATGTTTTCTAGTGAAAGTTTCTATTCAATGAAGCATACCCCAATAGAGAATAGGCTACCAAAAACCATGAAGAAAAGTCTAGTAATATCTAAGAGAATTCAAGTTAGTGGGTGGATGTTTAAATTGTCTTATTGTCTTAATTTGGCAAGACTTGAATTACAAAAGAAAAAAAAAGAAAAAAAAATCAATTCAATAAGTTTGACACCATTTATTCACAAGTTAGGTAGAATTTTTTTGTACATTAGGTAACTTTTGAGAAATCAAGTTTTCCTATGGCTACTCAAATAAAGCAAGACCATTAGACCATTTTCTTTTCTGTACGACGAGAAAACCAGCAATCGTTACTTAATAAAGCAAAACCAATTTATCAATGTTTACATTATTGATTGTGCTTTTGTTTTTGTCTCTTTTTACATTGTTTAAGTTTGCATCAACAATGTCATTATGATGATTCATGGTAGTCGATCTTAGGTTTTACTCATTTGCATCACAATTTTATAGCTCTACCAATTTTTGTAGGAATTATTATATATGTTGTGCCGTGAGGTTAGGGACTTAGAATTAAATTAGTGAGGTCTTTCACGCCTTAATCCGACCTCTTTCGGACCCACGATTTTAAGTCTAAGGTAAGATTATTGGTAGTCTTGAGACAAGACTTTAGTAAGTCTTGAGACAAGACTCGCTCAAGACTACTAATAATCTACCTTAGTCTCGACAAAGTTTTAAGTTGAGTCTTGAAAATCTACCTTAATCTTGACAAAGTCTTAAGTTGAGTCTTGAAAATTCAAGACTCAACCTAAACTTTGGGTGAGTCTTGACCCCACCATGATTGAAAAATATTCAATTAATAGATCACATGTGTCATTTCTTTTGTAAAAATAAAAAGAAGTAAGATGGAAAAGTAGAAAAGTAAAGTCTGAGTTGGGTTTGACGGATAATGTATAAAGTCTGAACAATAAAGAAATAATAAAAGTCAGTGGAAAGCTGATGAATGAAGCCTTTGGAGAGTCGGATAATCTTACCCGAAGAGGGTAAAGCATTAAAATTTGTAGTTACGAGGCAAAAAGTAATACTCGAAAAAAAGTTCTATAAAAAAATTCAAAAAGTTGGTTTTATCGCGCCTTGACCGTTGTTATTTACGTGTGCTTAAGGGGAGTAGGCTCCCTACTAGGCGTACTAGCCCCCTTTGCTCCGACACTAATAACCTTTGAAATAACTCGACGATTTCTAATGTTTCTCGTGTGATTTTGTGATACAGATACATGGAGGAACACTGAAAGCCTCGGACAATTTTCCTACAAATGGCTACCTTATCGAACTTTCAGCATCATCATCGACTCAAAACCAAGATAAAACTACTTCCGTCGACCAACAACTTGGCTCCAATTCAGCTTCCTACAATTTCGAGTACATAACTTTTAGGGACTTAATGTTGGACTGCAATTACAAAGGTGGAGGTATTACTATCACAAACTCTCTTAGAATCGGCGTAGACAACTGTTACATTGCCCATTTTATGACAGAAGGGATTCGTGTTGATATTGGTCATGAGACTTTGATTAGAAATTCGTTCATCGGCCAACATATAACTGCCGGGAGTGATCCGGGAGAAAGGAGGTTCAATGGAACAGGAATTATCCTTAATGGTAATGATAATGTTGTTACTGATGTGGTGATTTTTTCGGCACAAATTGGAATATTGGTTTCCGGACAAGCTAACCTGTTATCAGGAGTGCATTGTTATAATAAAGCCTATGGTTTCGGTGGCACTGGCATATATTTGAAGTTGCCGGGATTAACTCAAACTCGGATTGTAAATTCTTACTTAGATTACACCGGAATTGTGGTAGAAGATCCTTTCCAACTCGTGATTTCTAACAACTTTTTCCTAGGAGATGCCTTCATTCAATTCAAGTCGATAAAGGGTATTGCTAACGGAGTAAACATCGTTGATAACTTATTCTCGGGATCTGGCAAAGGAATTGACATTGTTCAATTAGACGGCTCTTTTGGGAATGTTGATCAAGTTGTGGTTGATAGAAATAGTGCAAATGGGATGAACCTGAAGTCGACCATTGCTCGTGCAGCAGTTGAGGGTAATGCAGCATCCTGGACAGCAGATTTTAACAGAGTTCTTCTGTTTCCCAACCTAATAAAGCATGTTCAGTATACCTTAAGTACGAGCGGGAATTCTTTTCCTAATTATGCTTTGCGAAATGTGTCTGATAATCGAGTCGTAATCAAGTCCAATATAGTCGCTCCTACGAGTGTTTACGTCACAGTTGAGCAAGGATCAAACTGATATAAGAAGGTGATTATGTTTACGGCAATGAGATTAGTCGTCTCGGGTTGTTGATTAGTAGGGTATGTTAGGTGATTATAGTGATTAATGGATCATTGTTAATTAAATGTCAAATGTATTGGGTGGGAAAATGGTTGATATATGACCATTACTCCATTAAGCTTTCAAAAAGCGTTTCTGTTTCGTATCCGGATTTCCTGTCCCAATTTCGTGTTCCATCCGAACTCTTCTGTTTCGGTTGTAATGACGTAAGATCAAGTGTAAATTAATTGATGATGCAAATGATAAAAGAAATGGCAGTGATTTTAAGTATGTGTTTTGTTTCAACTTCTGTTCTTGGGTCATCAGTCTTGTGTAAGGACTTCAGAGAGTCAAAATTAGAAATTGTTGTTGAATAATTTGTCAAGGGCAATTTCCCAAAAAAACAAAAAAAAAAATTGTTAGGATAAAATCAAAGGTGACTTTGTGTTGATTTAAATAAGTTTACTTTAGTGGCTCATGATTTCGAAATATGTCTATGGAGTTGTTTTTTAACGAGCAATCAAATGAGGCATGGGTTGGCCGAAATTTGCAATAATATCAAGTTCAACCTTTTCAAGAATAATCTTGTGGAGGTTATTTTATGACTTGAGACTATGTCCTTCTAGATTTTAAGTCTTTCACCTAGATCTGACAAACGGGTCATTTGAATCGGGTTAAATCAGTTCAATTTAAATCGTGTTGACCTTAGTTGAATTTCGAGTCATAATTTGCTTGAATTAAAGGGTCAAAAAATTAGCTTAAATGTCCTTTATACTTTGCAATTTGTATATAATAATTCATAATATCATTAATAAATAAAGAATTAATGAAAAAAAATACCTAAAATATGTTTTTTTTTTATTAGAAAATAAATATTTTTAATTAAGTTCTATCGGTTCAATTCTTGTCAATTTGGATATATTCACATTCGGATATTATCCGGTTATCATTGAATTTGGATCAATTTCGATTCGATTTAGATTGAGTTTTGTTCTAGATACTATTCAAATAACTCGGTTCAAATGTTGGATAGATTATCAATTGGTTTTCAAGTTTAATTTATTTTGCCAGGTCAACAGTTATAAGTGTAGATCTGACTAAGACTTTCAAAGCACTAACACTTTGGATCAAACTGGCCCATTCGTAAACTTATATCAACCTTGCGCAATATAACTCGTTATTGGGCCTAATTGGTCTGTGTTTTTTCGAATTTTACGTGGTACTTTTACGTTTTTGAAAACATCAATGGTACTCTTAAAGTTAGTAAAATGTTCATAAAATAGCCAAACTACTAAAAATTACGTTTTTAATCAGTTAAATTCTGTCATGAAACCGGGCCCGGTTGCAAAGGGATGTGACTCTGACCCAACCCGTTGAGAGTCTTGGACGGGTTGTGGACGGACCGTGCTGACGGGCCATTATTATAATTTTTTGGCTAAAATGGCGAACCAAAGGGCGAGTCGGGTTTGAAATATGGAACCCGTACTTGGGTTGTGTATGGGATAGGCCTGGCGGATTGAGGGATGGCCTACACAGATCGAGTTAAATATGACCCGTGAGCCGGGTTGGGCCAGGCTGGCGACTGGGGAGTTCCTTTAGCCAGGTCTACATAAGGGTATGTATTGTCTTCGACTTGGAGGATTTTGAATTAAAATCATCAAAATATCTATAATATATTAACATGCATCTCCAAACAAAAGAATAAAACAAAGCAACTAAATCCTGTAGTATCACATTATGAAAATGAGAATAATGCCAGAAATAGGAGGCACGTATGTATAGTTTGAGAAATTGGACCAAAAAAGCAATGAGATGGCAATACACTTTATACACCACATATATGATATATACGAAGTACATAATACAAGATGCATGGTATGTAGCAAAATACCATTACACAATTATTCTTGTAAATTTTGTGGATGATGATGGACCGGGTCCTGTCAACAGCATTTGAAAACGATACCAGAGTAACATGTATTTAACGCAAATAGGTCGGCCAAAAGATTTGTAGTATATATCGATTGATTATTTATTTTGAATACAAGGCTCATAATATCAATTTGTTATTATATTCTGTTTTACTCAATAATTTGTTTTTGTTTTGTTTCCATGTTTCTCAAAGATAGGATAGATGATTTGAAATTTATAACTTCTTGACAGCTATTACCGTACCTTAAACAAAAACCATATACTGTATCAAAATAGATGTTATATATCAAACTTGATTGTAATGAATGAACATTATTAATTAGATTGTAATGAATGAACATTATTAATTAGATTGTAATGAAGCCTCGCCATGGGCCATTCTAGCACGACACGGAATTAACACGGATCAATACAGTATGTGAGCCAATGTGCCATGGACCTTGGGCTGTGTTTGAGCCGTTTGAGAAAGAAGATCGTGTCTAACCCAAACACAACACGACAAATCTGGACATGACACACTTAGACACGAACAAAATACAAAGAAATAAGGCTGAAGCTAGTGTAGGAATTGTTTAAGCAAGCCCAATAAGGGTGCAACATGACACGCCATATGCCATGTATGGGATGTCATTTCCATTTCACTAGCACGACACAACATGAAGCCCACCTTTCTGTACCCCGGCCGTGTCATTTTCTCTTTAAGCATGATGAGTCAGTAGCATTGTGATTTGTGATCTTTAATATTTTATTTTCTGAATACATTTTTAATATATTATTATGTGCACTTTAGATACAATATATAAAAAAAATATCTGAGTAAAACAACCAATTGTTACTTCCTCCGTTCTAATCATTTGTTTGTCTTTACTTAAAATGTCCATCACAAAAAATAAAGGGTTTTTCTACACGGTACCCCTCATTTTTTCAAAATTTTATTGGTACCCCTAAACTTAATTAAAACCTTTCAAAATACCAAAATGCACTAATCGTTGGTCTCTTTTAAATGTTTATTTTATGCATTTTTTGTTGATCTTTTGACAATAATTTGTGAAACCATTAGCATAAATATTGTTTACTCAATCGTTAACATATTTTCTTTACAAAATTAAATTGTTTGAAAACTCGATTTTTACTAGTTTGTGTATTTTAAGTACTATTCACTAAGTTTAGGGGTATCCGAGATGTTTTTCAAAAATGAAGGGTATCACGTAGAATTTGAAAAAATACAGGAATATCACGTAGAAAAAATAAAAAATAAAAAAAAGAAAACAAATGATTGGGACAAGGGGATGGAGGAATCTTTTAGTTTGAGTGAATAATCTCGCTAACATGTTAACCTGTTATTCCCCCCGCTTTGTTCATTTGTTTCCCTACTAGTTTAGATCCCGCGCAATGAATGAGCGGTATTTATAGGGTTTTTATTTTTGTATTACTTAATCATGCTAAATTAATACCTCGTTAATTTTTCATATTTCACGTCATTGTATTTTGATATAAGAAAAAAAGTTGAACCGTAAACTTTTTCAAGAAAACTGGGTAAAATTGAACTGTAAAATAGTAGTGGTATCTCATAATTGTTCATTTTTCTCGTTATTGTATTTTGCTTCGAACAAAAAAAAAATTAAATTGAAAATTAATCGAAGAGAATTGAGTAATGTGCTGAAATGTATTTTTTAATACTACAATGCTAATGATTCCAATTTATAAATTCTCTCAATTTTTTTGTTATGAAAGTAATCAAAACGATTTATAATTTTGTTTATACATAGTATGAATAGTATGAGTCAAGCCATTCTCAAATAATACTATCAATAAATGATTTTAACAGTTTATAGTTTTATATTATTTATACTTTAATTAAAATATTATGATTTAGTTTTTATTGAAAATTATAAAATTTGATGATTTTTTTTTTTTAATGAAATACATTATAATTATTGATTTTCCTATTTAGTGAATACAATTAAATTATCAATAGTTTCCTTATTTAAAAAGATGCGTTTTGGAGGGAAAAATTGTGAATTCATTTAATCTTTAGTAGATAGGGGATTGGCACAAAGACTAACGAGAGGGGAGAAGATCATTCGTAGTGATTGTTATTAGATGACAATATAAGTGGACAATAATGAATATATAAGATTAAATTACTCTTCAGAATTATGAAGATTTCTAGAATAGATTTTTAATTATTTATTTTGAATAGAAGGATCATAATATCAATTTGTTATTTGCTGTTTTACTCAATAATATGTTTTGTTTTGTTTTGTTTTGATGTTTGTCAAGATAGGAAGGATGACTAATAAAACTTCCTTGACAGCTAACACCGTACCTTAAACACAAACCATGTACTGTACCAAAATGGATTTATCAAACTTATAATAATGAATGCACATTATTAGATTTAAATTCGTCGTGTAATTATTTAGATAGGACATTAGCTACGAGCACAGATGGCAATGGGTCGGATTGGATCGAGTTTCGCAAGCCCAATCCACTTACTTATTGGATCACAGATCCATATCCATACCCGATCCATATCCAAAATTTTAAAATTCATACCCGATCCATTATACTTTTTACAGACCCATACCCGCTCCAAATCCATACCGGATCCACCATATAATCCAAAACCTAATCCGAAACTTGATTTGACTACATAAAAAATTAGTCTTATATAAGAAAATTGAAATTTCAAGTTTAATAAAGCCTAAATTTTTAAAAATATCCGATTGGATCGGGTTCGGGTAGGTATGGATCGGGTTTGGATTTGGTTCGGGTTTCCAATAGTGGATATGGATATGGATTTTTAAATAGTGGATCGGGGATGGGTTTTTAAAGGGTGGGTTTGGATCGAGTTTTTTCCCTCGGTTTGATTTGGGTTCGGTTCGGTTTAGATCATAATTGCCATCCTAGCTATGAGTTTAAAAACCAACACAAAAAAATCCAACATTATTAAATCTTCGGATAATGCACGCGGTGCCCTTGAGGTTTGATATTTTGCCCGAAATACCCAATTTTTTGATCCGGGGAACTTTAAGAGGCCATAAATCGTGCTTACGATTTCCGAAAGTGATAAAAAAAAATTTCAAATCGATCATCTTTCCGAGAACTACGATTTCAAAAAAAAAAATTATCGTATTTGGATCCGTGGCTAGGAGTTATTGCGTGTCAAAGTTTTTTTGACCGAACAAATTTTGAGTGACCATATCTCTTGGTCACGAATTCCAAACTCAACAATTTTTTTTTTCAAGTCGTAGTTCTCGGAAAGATGATCAATTTGAAAAAAAAAAATTAGCACTTTCTGAACTCGTAAACACGAGTTATGGCCTCTTAAAGTTTTCCGGATAAAAAAATTGGGTATTTCGGGCAAAAAAACAAACCTCAAGGACACCGCGTGCATTTTCCGTTAAATCTTTGATATATTATTATGTGCATTGTTTTTTTTTGGAGGGGAAGTATGTGCATTTATTCTATATTTCTAATAGAGTGAAAAACTCCTTATTATCGTTTGGTTTTGGATTATAATGGAATAAATTAAAATGACATTTCTTTCTTTTGTGAAGTTTTGGTCAGCCAATACAGTTATCGATGTAATTTTTATCTTGGGTTTTTCGGAAACAGTTTATTTGTATATATTGGTAAGACAATAATAAGGTTACCTACATCCAATATCTCTTACCCCATAACTTGCGGGAGTTATTATGCGGGAGTTATTATGACAGTGGGGTAAGATTATTGTTGGTGATATTATTATATGCACTTGAGATACAAAAGATAGAAAAATGTCGTAAAACAACAACTATGAAATTTTTCTTGTTTGAGTGTGAATAATCTCTCTAACTTGTTAACTTTATACTCTTTCCGTTTCGGCCATTCGTTTATCTATACTTTTTACACAAAAATCAAGGCAAGAAGAGATGACCATTTATAGCGGTTATTAGATGACAAGTAAAACATAATGGGTATGTAAGATCAAATTACCTGTAAGAAGTATAATCTTAATATAGAAAAGTGAACAAATTAATAAAACACCCAACAATTAAATAGGTAAATAAATGATCGAGATAAAGTCAGTAATTAACGCTTTATGAGGTTGCCCTTGTAAAATCATGGGAAGTAGAAATTCCCATGAATTACAAAAATGATTGTTGTTTGGTTACCCCTATTTTTCAAGAATGGAGATTGACTTCCCACAAAAATGCGTGGGAAGTTGCTCACCAACACCCCTTGGTAACTAGAACTTCCCATGAAATGACTTCCCACATAGGTAACCAAACAATTTCTGGAATTTCCCATGAATTAGCAAAGGGAATTTATTTCCCATGATTTTCTACTTTACGTGAATTCACACTTCCCGTGTCAACCAAACGACCCCTACTATATTTTAATTTCTTGGTTATATCAATTCAACACTTTATATGTTTATCTATTTTGGCATTTTTATCTTGGCTTTCATTAGTTTTATTTAGAAAACTGTCAAATAATAATACTCCGTAATAGATTGTTCCTAAAATAAACGTGACATGAGGTGAATAACTAGGTTAAAATCAATTGTTCATACAAGTGTTAAATATAGTTATGAATTTATGATGAATGGATATGCAATTCATGAGCACTTAATTAGATCAATTATTGGTATAGAGTTTTGTGAATAAATCATTTCAACCAAAAGTTTAAGTTGATGGTTGGAGTCCCAAAATTAGTTTTATACTTTTAAATTTTAAGTTGTTCTAATTTAACTAGTTTGGAAATCAACAGACTTAAATTTAGACTAAATCGAAAGTCTACCCCAAAAATAATAATAAAAAAAATGAATGCATATGCAACTAACTTCTTCTATTTGTGATAAAGGAGTATTTTGAACATTAAATAATCTACAAAAGACCTAATACAAATATATCAAAATAAATTCACATAAATTGAGTAAACCCTCTATATTCTTAAAAGAAAAAAATAATAATAAAATAATAATAAATAACTAAAATAAAAGGAGGAAGTGCCCTCATATTTTTCTTAAGCACAACTCAGCAAACAAAGCATCAGTTACACCACAAGTCTCATTTATTTACATAAACTATATTTGCAAACAAAAAGCTTATTTAGTTTATAAAAAGAAAGAAAATGACTGACGATGTGGAAGCAGCAGCAGCAGCAGAAGAAGTTCCAAAAGTAGCCTATAAAGACCCTCCACCATCACTCTTCCTTGATACTAAGGAACTAAGAAGATGGTCATTTTACAGAGCTCTTCTTGCTGAATTCGTTGCTACTCTTTTGTTCTTATATATCTCGGTTTCGACTGTTATCGGTTACAAGAGCGAAAGTGCTCACGATGAGTGTCGCGGTGCTGATATTCTTGGCATTGCTTGGGCTTTTGGTGGCATGATCTTTATTCTTGTTTACTGCACTGCTGGTGTTTCCGGTACGTCTTTTTTTTCGACGTAATGTTTTACTAAACACTTAACATGGAAGCGATCAGATCGTTGTGTTCGTTTGTAGTCTAATAGACTACGATGGTATGATAGGGTAAGCTGCATATTACTGTTACTATGGATTTGTAGAGTCATATGTTCACGTATTAATTGGAATTAATTAACATGTGTTAGTAAATAGTAATGCACATTAGCCCGTGTACTTACTTTATTTGTTATTATCATTAATTAATACTCTGTAATTAGTACTCCTTTCATCCAATTTTTTTTTATTATTATTGTGAGAAATATTATAATTAAAACTAAATAAATGATAATGAATGGGGGATTGTAGATCTCGCAAATCTGAGAATCGAGTCAGTTCAGGTCAGATCATTCAGTGTCTAACTGTCTATCATATATTCGGGCCAAATCGAGTAGGTTAGGGTTTCAGATGTGTTGTCAAATAAATGATAAATCTTATTGAATTCGGGTCATTCAGGTTGGATGATTAAGGGTTTGAGTTGCTTATGGTCAAGTCATTTTCGAGTGACGGATGAATTAATGTCTATCTTTTCAGTATTACACGTATACGAGGGAGTTTTACCATTGATTCTTTATTTCAATAGAGACAATATTTACATGTGTTTCAAAATTAGTTATTTTATGGTGTCATTTACGGGTTATGTAATTCAAACCAACATCCCTTTCAAGACCAGTCAGTCACGCTACAAGTAACTATTTATGGGAGTCGGCATACGCTATTATAACGGTTTCAGTAAACCAACAGGAGTTTGTCTACAAAGTCAAGACCAAATCTATCACTTGATTAGAATGATAAAGTCAACACCATTATTCCATCTCTAGAATGGGATGTTATATAAGAATATTAGCGTAAAATCGTCTTACAAGTGAGTTTACGTATATGCAGGTGGACATATAAACCCAGCAGTGACATTTGGATTATTGTTGGCAAGGAAACTGACACTAGCAAGGGCCATATTGTATATGGTGTCCCAATGTTTAGGGGCCATATGTGGAGTTGGACTAGTGAAGGCCATACAACATAGCAACTACAATAAATTTGGTGGTGGAGCCAATACGTTATCCCTCGGCTATAGCAAATCAACTGGCCTTTGTGCTGAAATTATTGGCACTTTTTTCCTCGTTTACTCTGTTTTCTCTGCTACTGATCCTAAACGCAGAGCCAGGGATTCCCATATTCCTGTAACTCCTCTTTTCTCTTTTTTTGCCTTTTTATATTTACCACTATTTCCACTCTACCCCCACAAAAAATGTGATCAACATTTTTTCAAAGTGGTCACTATTTATCAAAAAGTTGTCTTTTTTTGCCATAAAATACGAAAAAGACTATCGTATAATCGAATTGCTGCTAATGTGATGACTTAAATTGTGTACATCTGAGTCATCTATAAAAAAATCATCGCCTAATAAAAGTTTTTTTTTTTTAAAATGCATTTGTTAGAAAAGTCTATTCTACCGTATATCGATAAATCTTGAAAACAGATCAGTACATGTCGAGTTTGTGTCTCTTTCAAAGTTAAATAGATTATTCCGATTTAATATTATTTAAACACTTCAACTCCATCAATCTTATCCTTACTCATTTAATTTTTCTTTTTGTAATCCAAACCGAGTTAATTACCCCATTTATTTGTAATGTACTCCATATTACTTATTTTCAATCTATTTCAAAGTCCAGTTGAAACTTGAACGTAAGAACGGTCAGAAGTTTTGTACTTTGAATTAGTCAGAGGCTCACATGTTTGTTTTTTAAGATACTCCGTCTTAAGCAAGACATACTGAAAATTTTAACTTGATTTTTCGACAATGTAAAGGTATTGGCTCCTCTTCCAATTGGATTTGCCGTGTTTATGGTTCACCTAGCCACCATCCCAATTACCGGCACCGGTATCAACCCAGCTAGAAGTTTCGGAGCTGCCGTGATCTACAATGATAAAAAAGCTTGGGACGATCAAGTAAGAATACACCATTTTTTTTTTTTTTTCTTTTACCAAAATACTAATCGTATCACATCGTTTTCTTAATGACAAAACCAAAAATTGTACTTTAGCCGAAATAAGTCAAGGAAACTAACAAATAATGCATGAGACTAAACCAGAAAAAATGGAAAATTTCAACTAAAAGTGGAAAAATTTCATTGATTTGGGGCGTTTGTTTACATTTGGCCCACAACATTGATTTGCCCTTTGGAGTCTATCAAACATTGCAATGCATAACATCCATAAACTAAAATGGTAGTAAAATAAACATTATGTTGAATTTTACGACAATGCAGTGGATTTTCTGGGTCGGACCATTCATCGGAGCAGCAATAGTTGTGGTTTACTACCAATATATCTTGAGAGCGGGTTTTGCAAAGGCGGTTGAGTCATTCATGAACTCGAGCTCCCCCAATGTGTGTGATGATGAATAATCAATCCTATTTCCTGTTCAATTCATGGACAAATTCAAGCATTGTATTAGAAATGCAAACAAGACTGTTACATGTTTGTACAGCAGTCTTATTTATGTTTTGCTTAGTGTTATTTCATGTTATGCCTAGTCTAATTAAGTGAAATTTAAATAATAGTTATATGGTATCGCGGTTTTATGTCTGTATTATGATAATGTAGTATCATACCATTTGGGCAATACAATTTGTTATGGTTAAGGGGGTGATTAGTGTCGCAAACAATACCAAGGGAACGAGTACAGAAAAGGGCACGATTGCATATGATAAGCTATAGTCCTTCCAGCTCTTCTCTGAGCAAGGAAGGATTGATTTGAATGTGCTAGCTGTAGGGGTGCATATAAGAAAGTCCCTTACAGTGCCATAAGGCTCAGACATGGCGGTACCAACTCTCATCAACTGATGCCTTTACCTTAAGCTTGAAGGGTATCGTTGATCATACCATTTGAGAACATCCCCAACACAATAATAATCTTGAACCAATAAACGATGTTGTCTGTCCTTCGAACGACCAATAATATGAGGCCATTGAAAATCTCCAGGAACATTAAACATCTTCTTCCTTGAACCAAAAGTAACTTGAATTAAAACCACCACGTAGATATAACCATCCATCCAAATTTACCCAATGCTTTGTTTGAGTCGGTAAACTAAGGTCGTCTCTCTATTTCTCTGAGACGACATCAAAACAAGCAATTCCATAAGCTGTCAGACTTCAGACCTTCCCTCGCCTGCTATCTTATTAGCTGAAACAAGATAGTAGATAGTTTAGCATCTCGTCAAAGAATATTACCTTTTCTCGGTTTTCCCATCTTATTCCGGATGAAACTCGAGTAGGGGGAGTAGGATAGCTTCCCATATGGTAAGCTATGGTCAGTCCATTTCTTCTTCGAAGGAAGAAAGGATTGATTTGAAAGTACGCGTTGTAGGGTTGCATATAAGAAAGCATCTAACAGTGTAATCAGCCCAACCCGTGGCAGTATTGCAAGAGCCTATACTGAGATTAGGACCGTGATTTCTACAAGGATTCTGATTGCGATTGAGTTTCAAAATATCACCCTGTTACCTGATGTAATACTCTGTTTGTTTATAAAGTGAACAACAATTATTATGGTAAAAAGTCGGCCACAGACATAGTTAAGAAAAGAAAACATTTATTCTTAGATAAAAATATATATACTCCTTTCGTCTCAATCATTTGTAAAAGGTACTTAACAAATAAGTGAGGCGAAAAGAGTACAAGATAAACGAGTAAAGCACAACACTAAGCTTCTACTCCTTCATTTCATTTCCTGCAACTTTGTTAAGGAACATCCTGGAATCCCAATTAGGCTTGCGATACAAAATACGATTGTAGACGGTCTATATTTAGTCAATGGCTGTAGTTTCAAGGGTGTCCTTGTGTTAACTCGGTGATCATACCATTTGAAAACATCCCCATTGCCAAGATAATATGCAAGCAGTAAACAATGGTGTCCGTCCTTTGAACGAGCAATTAGATAATTCTAGTATAAATCTTGAGAAAAATTGAACATCTTCTTCCATGATCCAAACGTCACTTGAACGAAGATCATGATTAAGAACATGTACGTATAACCGTCCGTCCATATTTTTCTTCTCCGAGGGAGGAAAGATTGATTTGAATGTACGCGTTCTAGGGTTGCATATAAGGAAATACTGAATCGTATAATAAGGGAAACCAATAACTTTAAAGCAAACCAAGCCATTGCAAGAGCCTACATGATAAATACGGTCACCGTCTCGGCCAATTCAATAACATAGCAGGGGCTTCCCTTCTCGGAATTTTTCAGACGGTGCTAAAAGATGGAACCAAAGACGGAGTTATAGACATCATTAACGCGTGGGTGTGCCCGGAATCCCATGTTTTATCGGCCTAGACATTCAATGTTTCAACAGAATTTGTATGAGATTGTAGAATTTGTTCATTAATTTTGTTTTGGTGTAATAACATTCAGTCTTTGGCGTCAATTTTGTGTCGCTTTTGTTCTAAATGAAAATATATGTAATCATATTTAGGCTAAATGTTCATGTAAGATTAACTAGTAATTGTTTGATTGTTAACATTGTCACTGAAATATAATGAAAATGAAAAATCACATGAATCAATTTAATGAGAGTATCCCATGATAATTTTACAGTGACGTCTAATGCGAGGATGACGGTAACAGATTATATTGCTACCAACCAGTGGCGGAGCCACGATTTCAACTCAGCGGGGACATTGACGTCTAATTTTGAATTTTTCATTGAGCAACTGGGGCAAGAGAGTCAGTTCTCTCTTCAATTTTTCCCGGAATAAGTATATGAAATAGAGTTATAGACGCGTGAAAAAGAGCTTTTTTAAAAGGAAATTAACGTCAAAGACTAGCATCGAATAATGTTATGTAAAAAAAAAAAAACGAATAGATAATTTTTATATTTTTAATAAAATCAAGACATACAATCAAGATTAAGCAAATAAAAATATTATTTTGTTAATATATTTAGTTATATGAGATTATTTTTTTTGGAAATAATTGAGAAACAAGAAGTACGTTATAATCATGGCTGGGATTGGTTTTTTTCATTTTCTTTTTCCAAAGATGTCCATATAATCCCCAAGCCCCCAAACAGATTAATTATATAATTCTAGTTAATTTCATGAATTAATCCAACAATTACACTGTCCTCTAGTTCCAAGTTTAGCCGCGACTAGGTCATGATAATCGATCTTCCCTTTTTCTGCATTAATCGACCACCAACAAAACCATACACACAGCAAAGCCAACAAATTCAGACGAACCATAGTTTTCTACCTCAAACTTTGGCTCCCTCTCTAATAGGTATCAAAGCCAGAATTTCCTCCCTACCCCAATCCTTGGGAATTCTCTTGCCCTACGCTTGAGAAAACGGGGTAATAAAAGCCAAGGACAGGACCCCTCATCCAAACTTATGGCTAAAAAGGTTAATTAACCCCCACCCCAATGGCCAGCTGCCCTAAAATGGCTGAAAGGCTACCCACAAAGTTTCCAACCAGAATAAGACGCAAGGTTGGTTTGGATGCAATTGTAGGAGGAATTAAGGAAACGAAGGGGAGAGTAAGGAACTAAGGATAGGTAATGTGAGGGAGGGGGGAATGTACATCATTTCGTGTTTTCCTTCCCTACGTTTCCTACGTCGGGCAGATTTTAATTAGGCTTATAAGAGAGAAAATGGACTCATTTCGTTTCCCTCACCTCCATTACCCTCCAACCCAAACTCACTATCCAAACAATAGATATTATACATCTTCCTTTCCCTTCCCTCGTTTTCCTTCTTGATCTATCTATCCAGATAAGGGATTAAGGTTTAATAGCAAAATCCTGCTCGTTTGCCCTTCGATAAAGTACAGCAGAAGCTTCCACCCTGTATTGCCCAATAGGAATGAAAGAAAAACATCACAAGTCTAAACATAAGATAACAAAAGAAACTCGAATATAGTAAGTAAAGCTTCAGTTGGAGAAAAAGTCACATATCCTCACCAGCTAGGGTACACAGCAAATCTTCCAGTTGAAAGAGCCCAGTTCACCTGTTTCAGGTTAAAGATGATAACTGCACTCAGTAGGAAGCACGGCAAGACACACAAATTACGTAAAAAAATGAAATAGGTGAACCACTCACCAGAAACGTTGCAATCGCATAATCAAATAAGTTATTAACTAACACGGTAACACACTTCTATCCCATATATATATCGTGGACATTTGGCTTTGCCGGTCAAACAATGTCAAGTTTGACCAAAATTTTCTCATTACACACTTCTAACAACCTTTCTATAAAAAGCTAATATTAAGATTTTTTTGGGAAAATTCAAGCTACGTAAAATTTATCTTGAACACCTAGTTATATTTATAATTAAAAACAGTTAAAGTTGGAATGTTTTAACAATCAAAGTTAATGGGGACAATAACAACGTGATGGAGGCAATAATACCTTGTCAGTCCCTGGAGCATTGGCTACTACATGGGTGACTTGTTCATCGATTTGGTTGGTACATACAGCACCAAATTGCTCAGCTGTCTGCCAAAGGGGATATAAATGCGGATTGGCTTCCCCAACAGGGAACACCCTGCTGAAAAGAATACGGCAGCCAGCCAAAACACTTCTTTGCTCAGAAGCCAAGATGTTTCTAACGTCCACATCATCTAGTGACTTGTTGGCAAAAAAGTTCTTATGCAATCTCTCTATGACCTGGTTCATGTAAAGATACAGTATAGCATCATTTGTCAATGTATCACTGTGATTAAAAAAACAAACTTTTCATGAAACTTACACTTAAACAGCATGCCAAGGTTCCATCTTCTGGTCTCTCGTCGCGATCACAATCAAGAAGAGAAGGACCTGAAAGCCCAAAGTGTCTCCTACTACAAGGGAAATAAAGATACCTGCGACCAAATGGTATGTGAAT
Source organism: Silene noctiflora (assembly GCA_009801015.1). Taxonomy (NCBI): domain Eukaryota; kingdom Viridiplantae; phylum Streptophyta; class Magnoliopsida; order Caryophyllales; family Caryophyllaceae; genus Silene; species Silene noctiflora. Next base: position 111,092 of record VHZZ01000310.1, read on the forward strand.
ATTAAGATTAAAGTGTCAAAATTGTGTGGGACGTGTAAGTTGATTCATACCCACTCACCTTTCCACAAGTATCAGGTTTAGCTTGTTATGAGGCCAAACTCTAACAGAATCATCTATGATTACAACAGAAGATTCCATACCCAGAACACCCTCTAAATCTTTACTCTTGAGCACCTTATCATCCCCGTCCGAGGGTTCACCATCATCCCCTCGTGAGATCACTCGCCCCGCAAACAAATTTCCTTTAGGATCTAGCAGTTTAGCCATCTCGGTGGCATATAACTTGTTCCCCATAGTATAAAGATGTAGTTCATAAAGCTTACATGCCTGAAATGACAATAGCACAAAGACTTTAGAACCTAGAAACAAAATAATGATTCAGGCAAATATGAAGGTAAAGTTATGTTGGGGAAGAAACATGTACCTTTTCCAGAAAATTCCAGATACCAGGTCGCAATTTCGTCCACATTCCCATACGTGGGAAGCGAAAAAGATGGCGCTGTGGTTGTTCCCGATCATGTTCCTCTTTTTTTCTCAATATCTCATCATGTCTAGGATCCACTTCCGCAAACTGTGATGAGCATGATCAGAAAACATCTATCTTAATTCAGTACTAACTTCTCCCTCTGTCTATGAATAAACATTTTCGGAAGTTCATGAGCGAACTTCCTATTTGGAATATTTCATATTTGTATGTGATTTATGATCATTATGGTTTATGACCCCTACAAATTTCACCAACTTAATTTTCATCCACATATTGACATGTTTTTCTGTTCCTTATCAACACACTAGAAGCTCGGAACGACAGGGTTGTTATGCTCATTACTAAACTTGTTGACGAGATGAAATATAACCAAGATATATCTTTTTTATCAGAGGTTGAATCCCAATTTGTGGCCAGAGGGGACACCAAAGGCCTCCACCCTTCCATCCCTTGGATAGATAGAGAGGGAGGGCAGGGCTTTTGGTTTTTTCAGGTTGTCAAAGAGTTTACCAATGGTTCTTCGTGTAGTCAAATAATTGAACAGTGAAAATAGATGGCGAATGCCTGATCAAATTGGTCGAGTCACGTAGGAGCAAGGTTCAAGTCTGTTAGGATGCCTCAGCTGCATACAGCATACATCACTGCACTTAAAAGTTTGAGTTGTTTATTATTCCAAATTTTTTAACAAACTTGCGTAAGTTATGGTACGTGTAACTTGTAATTATAATATTATACATGCTAGAATTACCATAAAACCTTAAAATAGACACCCACCTTGGCTGAGTTCAGCAGCGTGTGATCCAAATCTAACACAAGGCACAACTTGCGGGACTCAAACATTTGCTTTTGTTCATCCATTCTTCTGGCCCTTTCTTGCTGGATAGCTGCCTTTTCTTGAGCATCATACCCTTCAAAAAGATGTTCAACGTCTCCCCAGTGATTCTGTGATGAAGGACGATCAGCAACAGCCTCTTCGGGCCTTAACGCAGATTTAACTGACTCAATGCAATTAACACTTGCTCTGTCAAGATTAACTGGAAGTGGTGTCTGCACACTGGACGTTTCAGAGGCAGTGATTATGTCGGCAATATTTTTCAATTTTGTAGTGAACTGCTTAGCAATATCCGGCAAATCTGGGGAAGAATTTGTATTAATATTGTCTTTAACTCCTTGGATGGCTGCATTAGGTAAAACCTTTACTTTATTATCGTCAATCTTTTGAGTTGCATTGGACTGCAAGGCCCGGCGAGGGTCACGAGGTTTCATCCGATGTTTTGCTAGGTCTTCATGAGGACCCTGCAAGTATTCAATACATGTTAGCCTCAGTAGTAACACTGAGGGTCATAACACTCCATAGTTCTTTGATAATGGATCTGAATGAATCATCACTGAATCATAAGCAACCTAAAGAAAGAATGCTTGTCGACAACAAGCCAGCTACAAAAATAAGAGCAGTATATCATCCCAAGACATAATTAAACTTCTACATGCAGTCTGCACCAACAACGAAGAATCGCCGCAATATTAGGAATGGACCGCAGTTGCAGACAGCGAAGAATGGAAACAAAAATAACTTAAACCCCTCCATTAACTTTCTTTTGGGGGAGGGAGCTAACTTCTAGAATGTGCAAGACACAACAAGGCAGAAGGAGTAATGAGGAAAGTGGAAACATGAGCCTCATACACATAAGGCAATTTGTTTTTGCAATCAAACTTGTATTTCCAAAATAAAATTGTCAGCACCCATACCCCTTGGATTTTAAAGAGGGTTACCAGTAAAAAAAAAAAAAAAAAAAAAAAAAAAAATACTCCCTCCATCCCCGTCATTTGTTTAACTATTCCATTTTAGGGTGTCTCATTCATTTGTCAGCACCCATACCCCTTGGATTTTAAAGAGGGTTACCAGTAAAATAATAAAAACAAATAAATACTCCCTCCATCCCAGTCATTTGTTTAACTATTCCATTCTTGGGGGTAATTTGATCATCCACGTGTATTTTGGGTCGACTTGTCATCCAATAACAATATCTACAAATAATCCCCTTCACTCTACTTGGTCTTCTGCCAAAACCGAAGGTAAACAAATGATCGGATGAAGGGAGTAAATAAAAGCTAGGTATATTGTGGCAAAAGGGAGGGTGCAACAGAACCAGAAGGAATAAAAATGAAAATTGCATAGTAGTGTGCCTTGTTCGCCAGCCTTGAGAAAAGGCATACATAAGGCGCCCTAAAGCACTTTGACTAGTGACACAGTTTTGAGCCTTGCACTTTTCAAACAAAGAGGGAGGATGAGAAACATAGAGCAAATAAAAAATCACCCTTACAGCTATCTGAGAAGGGATCTGAAGCAGACTTGCCCCAGAAGTAATTGTTGGAGCAGTGATTGGCAATGACACTTGTCCTCTTACGGAATCCGAATTTGCTGAATGTGATACTTTCGGTAGCAGGTCACTGAATTTCTGTTGATCCTTAAATATATTAATTAATGCTGCTGAATTGCCAGAAAAGCCTTTCAATAAAGATTGCAAGGGATCCATAGGGCTGTCATTTGTTATCGGCTGTGATATAACACCAACTGGTCCACTGGCATTTACACTATTAATCCAAGGAGTACCAGTAACAGCAATCGATTTCCTAGGATCAGTCGCTGGTCCAAGAAAACCTCTAACATTCGGCCCAATATTTCCAGGCACAGTCTCCACTTCATTCACATTTGTTGATGACATATGTGTAATGTCAAGGCCACTCTTCTGCCTTTTCGAGTCAGGATTGCCATCTACAGGATATTCAGCTTTCTTCTTTGAATTCATTATCTCCCCCAATGATTCCAATTTAGGGGACGAACGAGGCAACAGTGGAGAAGGACAAAAACTAAGGTCGATAGAGCCTGAATTAGAAGTAAGACGTCGAAGCCTAGGATCTCGACTTTTTCCAGAGGCCCGAGATGCAGTATTTATCTCCACATTAGAAGCTCCAGCACTATTACCACTTGCTAATTCTCGGGCAACTGGAATGCTAGTAACAATGGGAGATGAAATACGTGGTTGTGCCAAGATAGGGGGATCTGCATTCTTAACATTGCTGTTATATGTAGTAAAACTAGTAACCTCGTTGTTGACATCATCAACTCCTTCGTCCTTTCCATCTTCCGAAGGAGTGGGACTTGGAAGATTATCTTGTGTCGAAAAGGAACTCACACCAAATTTTTGTTGATAACTGGAGACAGCTTTCAATGCTGGAGTTTCATAAGGATGCATAGTAGAATTGTACAAGCCATGTGATATCTTGGGAGGAGCACCTGATTCGAAGAAAGGCAACGTAGGTGCGGATTTGCTAGTTGGAGAAGGGAGACTGTCCTCATCATGAACTTTGTGAAGGTCCAGAAGAAGACTAAAACCGCCTCCCTTAGCCTTCATGTTCGCTTGAAATTGGTTCATTGCACTGGATACAGCACTACTATTCTGTTTATCAGATTGATGCGTAGGTGAGTCCAACCCAGCTCTTTTCAAATAGTCAGAATCACTGTCACCATCTTTAACACTCATTGTGTTAGAATCGGTTAGAATTGCTTTATTATCATTTATAGGCAGCTCCTCCTGCCTGTCAATTGACTTGGGTTTTGGCGGAGAAGGTGGAGGCGGAGGATTGATAGCTGTGATCATGGCTTCTACCTAGGACACCATATAAAATTTCACGTCAAATTTAAACTAACTCAAATTTCAACGACAGGTGATTAATTAGTTGAGGGCAATCAAAGTAAACCTCTTTCCTCTGGTCCGAAGTAAAAAGAACAGAACTGAGTCCCATGACAAAATTGAGAAGCCTGCATTAAAAGGATATAAGGAAACAACAAAGCAAACAGCCAAAGCGAAAGGAAGCTCATTTACGAAGTAAAAAACAAAGACAGGGGGTGGGAAAGAAGAGACCTTATCATTTTCTCTTTATTCTGATCCCTTGTAGTAGGGGTCATAGTAGAAAACACCTGCAAATAAAAACCAATTTAAGGTCGTCAACTAACTCGAAACTACTCACACATTACTGTGCTACGCAATAGTTTTACTACCAATGACAATAATAAGAACATGAGAGTCGGCCTTACAGAGTGTACACATAGAAAAGCAGAAAAAGCTTGTTTAATAAGATCATCTTTGGATGGAAACCAAGTGTGCAACACCAATTCTCTCAAGCTCTCCAGTGAACTCCTCAATCGAGCGCACACGATATCAAACGACCTATCATCAACATTATGAACAAACAAGTAATCAAAGTTAAAACCAATCAAAAAACAAGTAATAAACTGCGACCAGAGTAATCGGAGCCAATCGAAAAAAAACATACTTATTAGCTTCAGCAGCAGTGACATTGTCAAGAACTTTACGAATTGAAGACACTTGCATTTCCAATTCACCATCTTCAACTTCTCCCTTTTTACCCACACCTTTACTATTACTATCTTTATTACCATCTTCACCGTCCTCGAATTCGCCATCAATTTCACCTTCCTCCAATTCACCTTCTTCCTTTTCACTATCATCTTTATCATCAACTTTCATTTCACTATCATTTTTTTTATCTTTCGGATCATCGAGCTCGACTAAAACGTCATTAAGAGGCTTATTCTGTACAGCTTGAGCCCATGCTAAATTGTACAAACCTGACGCCCCTCCGTAACCTCGAGGATACGAGTATTTATACACATCCTTCATCCAATACCTATTTTTATTGCTGTTATTATTGTTGTTGTTGCTGTTATTTGTCGCTTCCAATTGTTGCTTCGTATCCGGTAATTCTCCACTTTCCGCACCACCGCCACTGCCACCGCCGGCGCTACTCATTTTGTAAAATCTAGGGTTTTACTACCTTCGACAACACCGATATCCGATCTATCAATTCGATTCGATTCGATTCAACAATCGCAGAGCATTCGCTAAACAATCGCGATTATTGGTTAGGACTTCGGAGTATAAAATTAGGATTATTCACGAAATTAGGGTTTCAGAAATGAGAAATTAGTTTGCAAGCAGAATCAGAATAATGGTATTAGGAGCTGTAGATTGTTGGACATGAATCGCGCTGGGAACAAGAGAATGGCGATCTCGATCGAATTATTTGCAGATCTAGCAGAGAAAAGGCAGCAACAGTGAGAATACGATGGAACCCTTATTTTATCCCCAAAAGTTGAAGATTCACGGCTCTAATTCTAGAGTATAGGCCGCTAATCTGAGATGCATTTCATTTTAAATTTTAAATATTTATTCTCGACTTCCTCCATTATGTCATGGTATTCTTTCCATTTATTTTTGACCATTCTTTTTTTTGGGCTCAAAATAACTTAATTGAATTGAATTAATGAAAGTGAATTGAACAATAGAATTCAACTAAAATAAGAGTTAATTTGTAAAAAGATGAGTTGAATTGAATAAAGCTTGTAATACATTAGATTTGTGACCCTAGGCTACTCGGTCGACTAGGGGCTACTCGACCGATTAGCTAGTTTGGATGATATGTCAGCATTCTGTTTGTTGAGGACTCGGGCGAGTGTGTTAGCTCTTGGTCGAGTGTCCTGCACTCGGTCGAGTGTCCCATACTCGATCGAGTGTCCGGTTCGTTACGGGTATTTACGCGGTTTGATATAAATAGAACGTGAAACAGGGTATTTGTATTTTAACTTAAAACATTTCTTCAAAACATCTTTTTACACACAAAACAACGTAGAACTGCTCACTCCTACTTTCTATCAATCCGAAGGCATTAATTCATCTTTTGCTGGGGATTTTCATATCTTGGCTTTTGTAATCATTTGGGTAAGTCCTTGATCTAATCTTCTATAGCTTTGTTATACGATAGTGAAACCCTAATTAGAGTATTTGGGGGTTTTGGGATTAGTTTGCCTTATTCGTTGTGTTGATTCATTAATTATGTTATAGGAGGAGACTTCGTAGAAGAAGCCTTTTGATTTCCTTGCTATGATTATCGGAGTTGCTTATCGGGTAGGGTTTCCCTACTCAGTTGGCTGTAGAATGACATATATAGTTATGTGACGATGTTTGTTACTGTTTATGATATGTTCATGTTATGATTGTATGTGGATGTCATTGTTGGAGTTTGGAGATGGTATTGTGAGCCATTGCGAGAGATGGTCTTACCCTCATTGTTCACCTCTTGCATTTTCTCGGCGCAAGGGGAATATGCACATTAATGGACTCGGGTTCGCTCGTGAGTGACCGGGGATTTTGGTGGTAAGGCTGCGGTCCCCACTGGTGGCGTGGATTACTTGTTGCGATGGGTAATCTGGCGGTTCTGGTTACATTGGATGTTCATTTATATGTAATGCTATGATATATTATTATATGGTTGACTGACTTCGTTTCTGTTTTTAAAATTATTGTGATCCATTCGGGAATGGTGAGCAGTTAGTTTAGCAGGTGATGATGCTTATTATTGTTGACGTTGCTGCGGGATTGGCAGGGGCACAGTCATCACCTGTTTTAACAGTTTTAGCTTCCGCATACTTTAGTTTATTTTGATAACACAGTTATGAGTTTTGGTTTGTAATGTATTTTGGAGACTTATAATCAGTTTATTTAATTTAACCTTTAAATTATGTTTCATTATGGTTTCTGTGATGTGCACTATCTCGGGTAACCGAGATGGTAGCACTCCTATATCTTGAGGTAGTCCTTCGTAAGGTGCCTTGGGGTATGAGGGTGTTATAAAGCTGAACTAAACTGGGCTGAAATTAAGCTAGAAGAAGCATGAACTTCTTTCATATACATGATTTTTTTTCATGGTAATGTTTGAAAATGCTAAATTGGTTTCATTTTCATGGTTTTAGTTGAAAAAATTTAATTGTTAATATTTAGTTTCAAATCCAATTCATAAACCTATTTGAAGACCACTTGGAATTCATTTCCGAATTCTCGATGGTGTTTAGAAAATTATGTAATTGAAATTGGAATTGTAATTTAGCTTGACAAGTATGAGGTCGTCATTCTTTGTGAAAAAAGTTAAATAGAAAAAACAAATATTGTAAAATTGTAATGGGGAATATTTATGACCATAGAAAAAAAAAATATTAGGAAGAAAAAATTATGACATGGAAAAGCGGTTAATTTCAAATTTCTCAAAAATCTCCTCATATGCTTAAGTTACACCTAGTGTCCCTTAACAAAGTCGTATCTGTTTTAAGTGAAACAAAGTAGTAAAAAACTACCATACGGGTAGGAATTGGGCGACCGCCTTCAAAGACCAGCCATCTCCTGAGAGTTAAACCTTTATAACGACCACCCACGCACCTCTTTTGATACACATCCCACAAAACCGTTGATAAAGAAGGTATTAGTATTTGTCAAAAGCATTGGAGGACTCAAGATAGATTTGGGTGGTGGTCGGAGGAAGTACTCAGAGGTTGAAGCTTTGGCTAGACCTAGGGTGAAGAAGGTTAGTTGGTGGTGGTGAAACAAGGTGGGTGTTTGTGGTATGGACTAAGATGCAGTTAGTAAGTAAAGGTGTTGGTGATGGTCCGGGCTTGAAAGGTGGTGGCTAGGTTGGTTATGACTTGTGAGAGATGTTGGTTCGTGGTGCCGTGGTGGATTTTGTGAAAAAGGATTAAAGAGCTTTTGTAATTTTAGAAAGTTGGCAAGGATAAGATGCTATAAAAAATAATAAAACTTTTTTTTTTTTGAAAAAAAGAATAACAAAAACTCATGTGAAACTTTGCACCTTTTATTTAGAGTAAATTATCAATAGCTCCCTTTTAAAATACACTTTTTCAAACTTACTCCCTTTTAAAAAAAAAGTTTAAAAATTACACCTAAAGTATTGCAAAAATTTTAAAATTGCTCCCTAACACATATTTTTGCATTCTTGTGACAAAAATGCCCCTTATTTTTTATCTTTCATATGACTATTTATCGAACTCCATTACAACTTTGTCCACCCTTCTACCACCCAAAGGACTCCACAGTCAACCACCACAATCCTCCACCTAAAGTACACAAACATATTCGTCATATGAGAATAAAAAATCAGGGTATTTTTGTCATAAAAGTGTAAAAATAGGGGTTTGGGAGCAATTTTAAATTTTTTGCAATACTTTGGATATAATTTTTAAACTTTTTTTTAAAGAGGGAGTACGTTTTAAAAAGTGTAATTTAAAAGGGAGTTATTGATACTCTTTTATTTACGTAATTGCTCTTTATGCACAGGTTCTAGTCAATCATGGACATTTTTCCATATTTTTTTCACTCGTTACCTTTTTCATAAAAAAAGAAAACTGAAAATTTTCTCTTTTTTCTTTTCTCCTTTCATACTTAATAATCAAATTGATCTCTACTTCTCAATGAAAAATCTTAATCCACTCATCAAATAAGTTAATATTCGATTTTGTTGAACAAATTACATGAATTATTGTTTCTACTAACTCAATTCAGTTGTTTTTCAATTAGAATTTTTTCTCCCATTTCTGGATTTTTTTAACATGGGTGATTGAGGGATAAGTCATGGTGGGGATGATAGTTGGAAGGGACATACGCGGTCCTGCGGTGATGGTCAATGGTGGTGGGTCAATCATGACGGTCACGCAGGGATCAGGTGAAGGAAGGACGTGGCGATGATGGGTGGAGTCGGGTCTTGGCAGATCTAGGCTGGGGCTGGGTTGTGAGCTGATGGTGGTAGGGTTGTGAGCTGGTGACGGCAAGGGGTGGTTAGAGACTTAAGGATGTGATTAGTCTAGTTTAGTATGGGTTAATAAAGGTTATTTTGATGATTAATTTGTAAGTTGATAAGCATTTTTGGTGGATTTTAGTTCATATGTCTTTGGTGTTGATTTGGGATGGACTTGTGTGTACTTATGAGTTAAATGGATTGATCTGTTGTTATGTATGGAGAGGGCTTCTTTAGAGATTGGTATTGGACTAAAGATATCATGTGAGTGTGGATTTTGAAGCAAGTCAAGGCCCAAAGACTAAAGTCAAAGCACAAAAGCATCACGAGGTAATGCCTCTCCTAGAGGCATTTCTCCTAGAGGCAAAATGCCTCTAGGAGAGGCAAAGCAAAGACTCTTGAACTTCTAGCGTCTTGGAGAGGCAAAAATGCCTCTAGGAGAGGCTTGGCATTGGATTCCAACAACTCATTACTCTCCTTTATTGTGGCAATTATGCTCATTCTTTATGGGACTTAATGAAGATGCTCTTTGAAGACCTATATAAGGAGATGATGTTGAGCACTTTTACATACTTCTCTACATTTTAATCATTAAAATACACAAAAATAATTTACAATTTTTAGTTTATTTTAGTTATTACTTTTGTATGGAAGATTAAGTTCTTTATCTTGGGTAAAGCAATTGAAGCAAATGAATTAGTATTTTGTAAGACATTTTAATCTATGTTTTTATCTCTTGAATATTGATTTATTATTATGATTATTGATAGTTCTTGCTAGTTTGATCACCTAGTTTGTCTTATCATTAATATATTGCTAGTTTAGGAATTTGAATCTTTTGTTCATTTGCCTAGACATTAGTAGCAACTATTGTTCATCA
>VHZZ01000310.1:227974-247974 GCA_009801015.1 Silene noctiflora
CTCTCGCTTCTAGTTATTGGTCGATGAAATTTGCTATAACGTGCTGGTGGATATGGCGATGGCGTAACAATGAAGTTTTYGGGAGGTCCAACGAGAACCCAACTGATCCCTTTCGGTTCTTGCATACACAATTCGAATCCACAAGGTCAGCCTTAGACCCCTTCTCTATTTTTATTCCCGTCCCAGGAACCATTCATGAAGAACGTTTTATACGGTGGCATGCTCCACCACATGGCTGGATTCTTCTAAATACAGATGGGGCAGCTAAGGGTAATCCAGGGCCAGCGGGCTGTGACGATATTTTCAGGGATGAAACCGGACAGTTTCTCGGCGCATACATGTTTTCGTGCGGTATATCCTCTTCAATGAGAGCAGAAATAAGGGCACTTGTTGTCGGTCTTGAGCAAGCAAGGMAACTCGGATTTCGAAAGCTTATCGTTCATATGAACAACTCATCTTGTGTGAGTTTTGTTCACCATAAACAATTACTCAGTAATAGCCTTCGACCGTTAGTGCATCGCAGTATGGACCTCATTAATTTAGAGGATTGGAAGGTGGAAGTCGAACATGTTTTTCGTGAAGCTAATCGAGCAGCGGACTGGCTAGCTAATGCAGGAGTTGATGCCGAGTCCTCTCTTACCTTCTTTAATACTCCTCCAAATGGCATTCGTACGATTCTCCGTGAAGATTTACTTGGGGTAGCTACTCCCCGTTTAGTTACGGTTTAGTTTCTCTTTTGTATCGGGTAGTACCCTCTTTTGCACAAAAAAAAAAAAAAAAAAAACGACCCCTTGGTGTGTGTGCGCAATTGTAAAACCATAATCTATATAGAGTGCGCGAAAAGACATCAAGAGGCTAAACCCTAAAACAAAATCCCGTGTAAACCCAGAAACAAGCAAGGAGTATCTAAAATGAGTCGAATCTCAGGCATACTCCGGCCACTGCTCCGTCGTCAACTGCAATTCCTCCGGCCAATGTCTACCGGATCAACGCCATTAATGTCGACATTGTTATCTCCATCTTCACTGCTCTCTCCATCTTACTTGTCTTTCTCTTCCCTCTCCATTCCTGCCGTCGCATGCCTTTTCTCCCCCTCTTCGGCTTCTTCGCCTTCCAGATGCTTCTCCTCTTCCTCTGGTATCTCCTTTCTTTACCTATCTACTTTTATTTAGTATTATGTCATGAATTTCATCAAATTAGGTTGTTGTACCCCTGTGAATCGGCATAAAATTGCGTAAACTAGGATTTGATCATTAAAAAGCCGAAGACGGAGTAACATCTCTGGCGAACTTTGTTGATTTTCGCTGATGAATCAATGGTTCTGTGATTCTGTCGTCGTTATTAAGGACATAGTAATTGGCCCCTTCCCCTATTTAGTACGAAGTAAACTATCCGTATTTAGGTGTTATAGTGTAACTGCGAGGGTAATGTGATTTCTAGGTTATGATTGAGTATCCTCGGCAGGCGGCATTGATAGGAATTTTGCTATCTAGGATTCTCGCCATTGAAATGGATGAGAGAACTCTATTTATAGAGTTGAAACTCCTTTTTAATCGACTCTGCCGTCACATGGCCATTTATATGCTTATTTATGAATTTGAACCAATTTTGCTTCTTTTTGAGTTCAAGGATCAAATAAACCAAATTGTTATCCGAATCAAGCCATTGCATTTGATCAAGACAAAATAATTAAGTTGAGCTAAAATTTGATATTAACTCGAAATAATTAATTTCTTTTATTTATTAAAAAGAAATCCGGACTTCGATTTTAACCTATAAGCCTACCTTAGCTTTTGTAGTATGTCTCACCCCCTTCTGTTTTTCACTTTTCCTTTTATATATTTTTGCATTTTGAGGTGTGCAATCACCCATGGACTGTTCTAAAGGATGATTCATGTCAGCCGACCTCAAACCATTTTGGGATTAAGGCTCTGATGTTGTTGTTGTATTCGGCTCTTTAATGAATTAGAGCCTTAATCCCAAACTGATTTGAGGTCAGCTAATATTAATCACCCTCTGAAATAACCAGTGACCGGTAATAACCATAAGAAAAAAATATTTTGATACTGAAGATTATTATTTTAATGCATTTGATAGCAGCATCTGGAATTGAGCAAATATATTCTGTACACCAATAGGGCGTTGATAATTGGAAGATTATTGACAGTTTAATTGTCTAGAATGATTTAATATAGCGTTTATGATTATTTCTAACTTTATTTCATGTTTTTTCTATTGTTGGTTTAGAATCTCCTTCCAATATGGTCCAGGTGAAATCAGAGAACCAATTGAGCGAGTCTCTCCGTAAAGCGACAGGTACTTGATTCATATCTGAATTACATGTTCATTAGTTATTTTTGATGATGGTGGATCATTCCATGCCATTCTTGCTGAACTTCACATTACTTGGTGGTCAGATGACTCTTTTCCGTCGATCTTCTACTTCACAGCAGAGTGGTGTGGTCCATGTAAGTTGTGTGGCTTTAATCTGAGTTTTATATGTTCTGTATCTGCTATTAAGTATATGTTTTGAAGCTGTATATAAGTGCTTTTCTTTAATGACGGATAGTATTCTTCAGCATGTTTCAATACCAAAATACGTAATCAGAACATAAATGCTATAAGCTATTATACTGTTCTTCAAGGCTGCTCAAGTCTTGATGGATACGCGACATCCAATACGTGATACACTCTTACTAGAGTGTCTGTTATATAGATATTAAGTAAGCGCTACGTTAGAATAAGCTCGAAGCGATTTGTGAATTGTAGCCAGTTTTCTCTTGACGTAGTTCGTTTTATACCCTACCCTTGTTAAAGTATCCATTTCACTTATAGAAGTTCAATATTGGAGTCTCTGGACTTTTATACTCCATTCATAGTGATAGGCTATAATCAATTGATCATTTCCAAGACAGGAAGGCGACATCTCTTAAGCGTCCTTACAAAAACATTACACATGTGCCTCAAAGGCTTCCCCTATGGTGAGACAAGAAGGAATCGGATTTGCATAACCTTACTCCTGTGTTGAAAATACACGTGAGGGGATCAATAATGAAAATCGTGCTTAGAATCACACGTGGACTACTCCATAATATAAGAGACTCAAACAATGTTAGCAAGGCAGTTTTGGAACACTTTCGACTGAACTGGATTCTTGGTGTATTTTGCAGGTAGATTTCTGTGGCCAGATATTAAGAAGCTGAGTGAAAGTCTGCCAGATGTAACATTCTACAAGATCGATATTGATGAGGTAATCATCTTCCTTGTTTCTTTTCTATTAGTATATAAAATGTTAAAGTTTTGTTGTAATTTTGTAAACGTACTTCTCTGAACAAAATCTTTATATTTCTTGCTGGGAACAAAAAATTCGGGGAAACATGCAACAGGCAGGTTGTTGTTCTTGGAGGCTATTTGAAATAAACCTTTTGGTTATAGTTGTGAATCTTGTGATACAGTCTATACTCCTGTGGTAGACCGACACACACTATGTACATTGAATTTTTATTGGTGTCGATAACTGGATATTGTCTTGAAAGTTTCTACTAAAGTGAGTGCCATACTTTTGTTGTGTTAGATCTGATCTTTTCTAATCCCCATTACAGTTTGACAATGTGAGCAATTAAATCCAATAGTCTGATGTGTACTGCCAGTGTATTGATGTGTGCACACTGGATAGTCTTAATTTGTGTAGCATGCTTGTTTGACGATCACCTATCTCTGTAGGAGATTATGAAAAAGAGTTTATTCACATGTTTGTATGATCCTATTCTTCACTTATTTGATTTGAAAATTGTGTGTATGTCATGTTATCCTTAGCGGTTTTGTGCTTGTTTGCAGGTGGGAACTGGGCCTACGGTACATAAGTTTTGCATATCTTCTGTGGTAAGAGACTCACCTCTCTTTGTGGATCCTTCAGTCGTATTCATAGCATGATGGAGTTCAGAAGCAAACCTGAACATTTTTCATTACCTGTTTTTGTTTTTCTTCTTCAAAATTTCAACAATTATGATTGCAGAGTTTTTTATATGATGTGGTGACTGATACAGATAATAGTTCCAGGGAATTGAGCTCATTTGATTTTCTTTTGGCTTTAGTTTGATAGACTGTTAGATCGGTCTAAACAGATAATCCTGTCCTCACTAAAGTAAAAATGGCAAGAAGACTGCTGTGAGTGAGTAGGTGTTTACAAATTAATGTCTTGGAGAGCAGCTCTGACACAAGTTATATAGCTTAGGGTAGGAGGAAAATTGTAATAGACAAGGTAAGCACTGGAAAAAACAACGGTAACTCTGTAAGATATCAGACTGCTCTAGATTGAAATACTAGGACATCCAAACCAACAGATGACTCGTCAAATGTAAGGCTATAGTACTGCATCTTAGTTATTGGGCTCAAGGCTAATTCTGTTTTACCTTACCCGAGAATGATTTTAGATTTCTTCAACAAATAGTGGAAGCTTATCATAATCCTGAATTATAATATTATATTGCGTAAAATTTCTGCTATCATCTCAAGGCACAAGTGTAAGTGTAACTGTTTCTGTTTTTTCCCCTGAAAGACATCCTTATTGATGTTGAAGCAGGTTTAACATTCTGTAATTCAGTTGTGTTCACTGATAACCTGGCAGTAAAGAATTTGCGCTTTTATCTATGTTACGTGATTGCTGTATTGATACAATTTTATTTTTCCATTTCTAGCCAACTCTCCACTTCTTCAAGGATGGAAAGAAGGCTGCCGAAGTGGTTGGTGCTGATTCGAGAAAAATTAAGGATATAACGTCTACACTCTACAAGTAAGTATCAATCACATGACACGTTTCTGTGCTATCTTTCTGTTTGGTGAGTAATTTTTGTAACTTAAACATACTAGTACTCTAAGCAAGCAGCACAGCAACATATGACCCCCCTTACCCCGCAGTTTGCAGCATCTATTCAGGCGCTAGGATCATGTTGGTGTTTTCGTAAGAATTTGCAGGTGCTAGGATCTGTTTGGCTTATGCTTACCATAAATGAAAGAAAGTTAAAATTACAAAACCCTTTAACCAGCCATTTATTAAAGTTTACATTTTCCCTTCAGCATCCTATTGAACTTTTTAGCACTCAAAATGCTTATTGCAGATTTATTACAAAATACATCTATTGACCATTTATTAAAGTTTACATGTTGGCAGTGAGCCCTCATAAAGACAATTTCCCAGTGTGCTTGTGAACAGTGACCCTTAACAAGTGCCTTGCACAAAATACATCTATTGACCATTGGGAGCCCCAACTACAAAGCTTATGAACAGTTGGTAGAGGCGTAGAGCACATTGCTCAGCCAGAAGTGTTGTGACTCTGTGAGATCTTAGGCACTACGAGAATATCTCAAATGGGGCTGGTAAGGTAAATAATGGAATCCCCCTGAATCCATTGCAAAAGGTGTTATATGCAGTAATTGTGTCAAGCTTACCTGCTTTGATCGAAGACATGGTCTTTTTCGTACAAGACCGCCCTTGGGGTATTGTTATTCTGCGGTTCTGCCTTCTTCAAACTCTGTAGTAGTGTAATCGTATCCATGAAGTATTGAAGTAGGATATCTTGAGTCCTGTGAATCATATTTCCTGTTTACGAGTAATATAGAAGTGACGTTGCATATATATAGGATTAGCTTCATTAAATGGCAAGCAGCAAATTAATTCCTCCACTTCTTTTGTTAGTCTAATGTGAAAATTTGGAATAGCTATGTTCTTGAGCTACATAAAGCTTTGGTAGAACTGGAGTTTTGGTAGAATCTTTAGTCTAAAATTATCTCAAATGTTTTATTGCAGGAACAACCCAGCTGAATGAAATATATCCTCTTGCTGTATGTGTGGATTCTTAATATTTAAGTGAAGAGAAGAACTGAAAGGGAGCTTTCTTTCAAGTGAACGTCCAGTTACTGTGATTTGGCTTATGCTCAATGTTAGTGAACGGTAATCACTCCTATGTTAAAGGTAGATAAACAACACTGTACTCCTAGCTTTTGCGGTATGTTTTTTAGAGACTTATATTACTGTTCAAACACGGGATTAGCTTCGGCAATGGAAAAAGTTTCGAACCTGGATTCGAGAAAGGTTTTGGCCAAACAGTATATCAATCATTTGCTCCAGAATCGTAGTTGTTCTTTCACGCATTATTGGTGTATTTTTATTTCCTTGAATGAGCAATATAGTGAGTGTATCGAAAGGTGACAGTCGTTCACTCGTGTCGTTAATGAGTCGGGTTTGTCCCTCAGTTTCAAGTTTCATATTAATTTCCCATCTGATGTTTGTATGGGTTATAGGGAGAGAACTTTTTTCATTCTTTCCCTCCATAATGACACTCTCTTGGTTAAAGTAAAGTAATATTCAATGAAAAAGCGTGGTAGCCAAATTCTGCTAGAAATATCAGACTGCCATAATAAATGGTCATATGACAAATTGACTTCATCACAAATAATTTTATCATTTGAAACATGTGTACTACAGTAAAAAGTTAAAAAATTAATGTCCTCATAGTTGAAGAGGAATGGTTAAGACACGCTCAAGCACGATATGAAACGTATGGCCCGTGGGCCGTGCCTAGTCTGCCATTTTCATTGGACCGACACGGCACGGTATGAAGCCCACCTTCATGGACTTGGGTCATGCCATTTTCTTCTCCAGGCACGGTGGGTCGGTACGAGGCGCGACTCGACATGACCCACTTCCATCTCTAGTTTAAACTAAGTGACAATTTCATAATTGTCACAATTATAAGATTTGTTCTAGAATTAAAAAATAAAAGAATAAATTTAAGTAAGATTAACGAGTTCATCCATACCTAACTTACATATATGCCAACCTCATACTGAAAATTAACTTCAAATCAATTTTGGACTACAAAGATACAATGAGGATTCTTAGATTAGATATAATACGAGGTCCATCCCAAAATTAATTTCAATTCAAAACTTCTCTGTTACAAATTAGCATTATAATATTTCTCTTACACGTAACTCCGTCCCTCCTTATCTACTAAGCAGTTTACCTCCTTACTAAGCAATTTACCAACATGTCAACAAATTCATCATATTTACTACGACTAAACTATCATATCATAATGATTAATAAAATTGTAAAATGATAGAGCTAAGGAAGCAAATGTATACAAATAAAACGTTTAGTAAATTGTAAGCAATGAAAATTTTAATTCGAGTTAGATAGGATTACAAAATCATCAGATTTGGTAATATTGTCATATCTTTCCGATTTACCCGAAATTGCGTTTGTAAAGACGCGTTTTTATGTTTTTTTTATAAAGTTAATTAATCTATGAGTTGAATTTAATTCAGCTATAACCCTAACTCTAAACTAATACTCCAATCAATTTGATGGTGGTAGTATCAGTTAAAACTAATCTACGTTTTAATTTAGGATTTGTTAACCCGTCTCGAATAAAGACTCCACCAAATAGTGCAAACATCATTACAAATATACATGTTACTACTGTACTTAGTCAAACATATTTTCATATGATAATAATGATTGGTATTTGGTACAATATAATTTGGAAAAATTGATTAAATTAAGCATAATAATCTGTTTAAAACAAAACAACTGACATAAGTACATAAACATACAACCCTAAAGTTGAACATAAAGTCATAAACTAAGTGCATATTGACTGCAAAATTCTCTGGAAAATGGTTAATCTGTCAGATTAGGGTTTCATCCAATGACAAATAAATCATTAACCCACTTAATTTGATTCCTTTTTACGTCAATTAATTGCTCAGTTGGTATGGAACCTTCACTTCTTGTCATTTTCCCCTTAATTTAATCCCAACTTTCCTTTTAATTAATTATATTTTCCCCCAAATTCCTCTTTCAGTTGCAAAATTCTATGTCAAATCCTGGGATTTAATTTTTAATTTATCCACCCAAATAAAGTTTTATTCTTTTCTGAATAAAACATTGGGTAAAATCTGCATTTTTCTTCTGGGTTTTCAAGATCTTGCTAAAATTTTAAAACTTTGAAGAAATTGTTATTTTTTTTTTTTTTGAGTAGTTTAATCTATTGCAAAAATGGTAGATCAACAAATTAGTGATGCAAATTTAGCAGTTGTAGCATTTGAAGAAGATGAAGATGAATTTAGAAGTTGTTGTGGTGAAGACAGCACAAATAATGATGATTGTGATKGAGATGATGATGATGAATCAATAGTGAAGATATATTTTAAGGGTATTTCTGTAAATGGGTTTGGAAAATCGTGTTCCGGGTTTTCGGGTATTGGTGTAGTTATTATTAAAGGAAAGGATGATGAYGAAGATGATGCTGTTAGTTGTTGTGTAYAGAAAAGATTGGATTTTTATGTGGAGAATTGGGTTGCTGATTATTWAGCACTTATTGATGGTTTGGGTGAAGTGTTRAAGTCTGATRTTACAAGGGTTTCTRGTTTTAYTGATTCTCAWATCATGTATGAACAGGTAATGCTCTTCCGTTGGTCTTGCTTAAGACCGTCTTAACTTAAGTCGCTCACAAACTCCTTCAGTTGGTCAACTTTTGGGTACATGCAAATTGCAAWCTTTGTTGATTTTGTGTTGTTTGATGTTTATGTACCAAGAAAATGACCTTAGTGCCTCAATGACTCCTGCAAATTCCGCGGTAATGAGGCACTCACAAATTGCTAGGTAAGGGGTAGTCGGAACTCGGATGTACCCTTGTGTTAGCAACACTTTAGTGAACCATTTTGCTGTATTGCATCGTTATCCGAGTCGAAGAGTAGTGAGTCTTTGGCTTCATTGGAAATGGAATCATGATGTTCTTGTTATGTGATCTTTAAAAACTCTGCTGATTTTTTCCGAGAAAATGTATATCAAGGTTTAGATGTTTCATTTGTGAGCTGCTGAATGCTGAGATGTTAGAAATGGATTTGTTGAGTTTCAAAGTGATAGTTTGCTACTTTGCTGTAATTGCATAAATGAATGTTAGAACTGCTATAGCGTCTGAGGATGTGTGCTCAAGCTGGCATGTTACTTAGACTCAGTTACAAGTATCCGATACCGTTGTAGTCGGGTGTTTAACTTGGTTACCGGGGTAAAATTTCGCTTCTTTTCGCTTAAATGAGATCTCCAAGTGCCAATATACATGCTTTACTGATGTGTGCTAAACATGGTTACGTTGTGTAACCAATGTCTTTGCTTTTGTCAATAACATGAGTTTGTAGTTTTCGCAAGTAGTTTGCCACAAAGAATTTCATTTTTTTGTTAGTTGGTGTATTGTCAATTGTCATCATGTCTACTTTAAACGAAACTCTGCTTTGCTTTCTGCTTGAGTGATTTTCTTAGATTTCGACTATGATTAAGTTAATAATTCTTTAGATTTAGCGTCAGCAACCAGCAGAATTTATTTAGGTAATAACTTAATCTGGTAAATGTTTGTAAATTTTTACCCATTTGGTGTATTCTTCTCACTGCCATTTAAAGCGTGTTGATACTTCATTAATCCAACCATTGCGTATTGAATTGTTAGTTGATGGTGTACACTCTGATATAATTGACTAAATCAAAGGTCAGCTAAAACCATTTACCTTCTTTTTTAACTGGGTAGCACTTGGTCGTCCTGTTTGCGGCAATCGTTGTTGCTTAGAAAGAGGAAAGGCTAGTCTGTGTTTGTCCGATGTTCAATCCCTCTTTACCCTGCTTGGAGCGGGAGCCTCTTTGAAGACATTTGGGTAGTGATAATTATGTACTCTTAGCTGTTATCAAAACTGATCATAAGCAAATCTACATGGGGGTTTGTTGCAACTCTTTACATTTGCGTCTGCTTTAAGCATTATTTTTAAATCTTGTCATTGAGTTACATGTTAAATCCGGAAAAGACCTTTTTTTCCTTATTTAACATTATCAAGTTTGAGTCAATGTTATCTATTTTCCCCCTTCAATATATTTCTTCTTTGTCCTGTTTTGAAGCTGACGTTGCTCTACAGATCATGCTGGAGAAGAGCCTTGATAAGCCCCTAATGGTTGCTTTCAGAGAGAGAATTTTTGAGCTTGTGAGAAGTTTAGAAAGTTTTACCCTGAAACTTGTTCCAAGCATTCAAGTACAGAGGCCCTTACAACTCGCGCAGGTTGCATTGGGTTTAGTTTCATTACACGAGAAGAACTGTAGCTCTCTGCAAAATTGTTCAATATGTTGTGATGATAAGCCATCATCAATGATGTTAACCTTGTGCTGCTCACACAAGTTTTGCTCCCACTGTCTGATGACATATGCTGATGGTAAATTAGAGGCGAGACAAGTCCCTATCCGTTGCCCTCAACCAAAATGCAATTATTTCATCTCAAGTTCTGAATGCAAATTATTTCTTCCTGTTATTTCTTATAATATTATGGAAAAAGCATTAGGAGAGTTAAATGTCCTAAGGTCGGAAAAGATGTATTGTCCACATCATAACTGCTCCGCGCTAATTGATCCTCACCAATGCCTGTCTGATGAATCAAGTGATAGTTGTGTTGAATGTCCTGTTTGCCAAAGATCCGTCTGTGTTAATTGTGGTGTTCCTTGGCATAATTCATTGAGCTGTGGAGAATATCAGGACCTCCCATTAGAGGAAAGAGATGCTTCAGATGTTACGTTGCATCGATTGGCTCTGGATAGGAGATGGAGGCGCTGTCAGCAGTGCCACAGAATGATTGAGCTGACGCAAGGTTGCTACCACATGACCTGCTGGTAAGATTTTCTACGTTGTTTTAAGTATATGGAATGATAACCTGTTTAGCTTTTATGTATAGTTGATTATGTTAGAAATTCAGCTGCAGAAATTTCTAAGGGCTTTAGGGATTTGTCTTATGAATATTTTTATATTAAAATGAGAAATAGGATTACATTTAAAGTAGAGCAAGCAGTCCTTGTGCAACAAGTTATGGAGTAGGAAGATAATCATTTCGTAATAGTATACTAAATACGTAAAGTCGATTGTCCACAATGCGGAACTAAGACCCACAGCACCTAAGAAATGTCTTAAAGGTTCCCTTCTGCTTTAGTAGACTGTGTAGGGATGCTTCAAGCAGCCAACTTTGCCTCTTGGCAATAGTTCCTATTTTCCCTTACTATCCCATTTTGATGTCCCGTACGATCCTCCTCGTTTGGCATGTTAATATCCTCCAATTCCCGCGCCTTTGGGATTATAAGAGGCAGATATATGGAACTTATTCTGAAAGCAAGTTGTTATCCTCTTGACCACCCATAGAAACATCCTCACCTACATTTTCATAAATCATAACCTATCCCATAACATATCAGACCCCAAGCCATCAACATTAGAATCCGAGTCAACGAAGAACAAGAAGAAAGGGAAAAGTAGCGTTGTGCTTAACTCACTTAGAGAGACGGAGAGAGGCACAAAGCAACAATTACCGTACTAGCCTTCGAGGAATTTGCCGGCAAAGACATGGGAATCATGACCAATGCAGGAGACATAAATTGCTGACAATTGACAAAGCTAAGCGTGTTCACTGAAAAAAGAGAGTGAAAGCTTAAGGGCTATAGCTTTAAATATAAAAATGTTCAAAACTCGGCGGGTTGGTGGTGAAGAAAGTAGTGAAAATATTCAAGTTAAATGAGCATCAAATGTGAAACCAGTTAAAAAAAGGTTGTCACAAAGAAGATGAACTTTGTTTATGCTTTGTTTATCAAAATCCCATTTTCCCACAACTCTTAGTTTCTAGAGGTTTATACTCTACTTTTTTCTATTAGGAAAAAGACACTAACTTTCAAGTAGCATATCGCTCTCAAAAAATGTTCGGAGTTTTTTCGAGATGCCAAATAAGATGTGGTTTGATCAACAGATCTGTAGAAATTTAAATAGGATAATTAGGGATTTAGTGCTTCACATTTTTGTAGATTTAAGCTTTAGAGAAGCGTGTAAGAAAGCTGAAAAAATATGGGAAGGGAATATCAAGGAAGGTGTTTATCTACGTATCAGATAGTCAGGGGATCAAGGCAGAAGCAGACTCTTATTCAGTCTAGCGCAACATTTTGATCTATGCATTTTGTCTTTGTAGTCGACTAGTAGATTTTGTCCTCTTTGTCTGATCCAATGTGTAATGGAATCTATTTGAAGTTGAAAATTCAGATATTCAGAGCTTTGCTCACCTGCCCACATTGTAATCTGATAGAGCTTAAGGAATCATGTATACTTTTATTTATTTACGAATATCACTTAAGAACATTATGAGTTTACATTCCGCTTTTTTAAATTGTTGTATAGTCAGAGTCAATGGCTGCACTCTTAGACTCTTAAGTACCCTTGACTTTTCTACAAAGCCTCTTCGAAGGACTCTTCTTCTAAGATTTCTAACGAGGGATTAAGATTTTGATCAATATCCTCTGCTACTTATAAAAATAAGTATTTACTACTTACAAGAACATTGTAAAGTGTAGTGCATGATCGTAAATCAAGACTGTGTCGGTAATTTCCTGCCTGCACTGAGTGCATTCTGGTAGTTAGTGGTTGTGTTACTTGTGTAAAAATTTTATTCAGCTATCTTCGTGGATTATCTTGAAGTGTCCTTTTTTTCCCTTTTCTTCTTTCTTCCCTGTTTTATGTGTGGGAGTAGTCGAGAAACTAATCATACACTTTTTTCCCTATGATTTATCTACCTCCCTTCTATTATCTATAATTCTCTAAAGCAGTTCAATTTTGCTGACACCAAGTTCTTCGGGGGATAAAGTTTTGTTCCTGATACTGTTGTTGGTATTATTGTGGCTTACATAATGAACCTTTCGAAAACATAGTTTGGTTTCTGTTGATTAGCAGAAAAGCTTCTACTTGGGATTCTAGGGATTTCCCTTCCTGCGCCCAATGGGGTTGTATAACATTTCTATTATAATCTCTACGTTATTACTTGATACTTGGCTGGTTTTGAATGAATCTCCATCGTTGGTATGCTTTTCCTTTATTATATCATTTCAGGGCCACCTAGGTTCCTTGTTTTGGTTTTACCAAAATATACTGGCGAGTGATGAGACATTCAGGTGAATTGGTTGGATGGTCATTTTTCATGTTGTACGTACAGATCAACTATGCACATGTGCGTGTATTCGTAAACGTGTCTGTGTCTATTTTATGGACATGTCAGCTGGTAAAATCAGCACAACCCACATGCAACAAACTGCCTATGTGCCTCCTACACCAAAAAAAAGCAATCCGTCTTGCTTGTGACCTCTCACACCTCCCTCCCCCACTTGTCCTCCCACTTGTTCTTTGTGAGAGGTCTCTTCGGATTTTGGCCGTCTTCAATGAGAATTTGTGAAAAAAAAAAATCCCTTCCATTTTCTATTTTCTTGATATTTTATTTGACGATTGATTATATTCGACATGTTATAAGATTCCGAATTTAACCATCGTCTAATTTTTTTTCCTCAGGTGTGGTCATGAGTTTTGCTACGCTTGTGGTGCTGAATACACAGCAAACGGTCAACAAACATGTCAATGTGCATTCTGGGACGAAGGTGCATCAGAGGATTCAAATGGCACAATCACCCCTGAAGAACAATGGCAATGGAACTCATTTGATAACTTCCCAATGATTTTAGATGCATATTCTGATCAAGAGCGTTCCCAGCTGGCACTAATCCAGAGATTCCTTGCTGGCGGTTTCAGCTTGAGTGATCATCACCCTTGTCAGTCACCTACTACCCCGGCCTGTACAGATTCTTACGTCGATGTCATGAAAGATCTCCATCAGCTTCCTTGGCTTGAGAGGTTTGTTTCTGTGATAAGTGATAACTATGACGACGACTACACCCATTGATATAGAGAAATCAGTAAATCTAACAAGTATTTTGTAAGACGGTCTAGAAATAACTTATTGTCAGACCAAGCCTAATACGTCTTAGCACAATTAAAAAATCAATTGAGATAATGAGTATTTAGGTTTGTCTGATAATAAAGTTAAATTCAAAACCGTCTTATTGGGAAATTCTTAATTTTTGGATTTCCCAAAACCGCCATTAAAGGATAGAAGAGTCTCCCCCTCTCATCCTAATTGTTGCGAAGTTGAAACATTGTTTAATTGTAGGTTCTATTGATTGATCATGCTATGTGATTGTGTCTCGCAATCAGAACTGATCATGAATATTGTACTTTTATGGTTTTCCATTTAGTAAGCAACAGCGCAACAGCTTCACTGTTTCCAAGTTTTTACAAAGTGAATAATTTTGTATAACTGTCGCGATGGCATCAAATTTACATGTCCCTCATTTAGCGCTGAGTTCCATATTGAATAAATTTATATTGTTTAAAACTTTTTATGGCGGTAACTAAGGTATAATGATTGTAATTAAAATATAAATATAAATTGTAAATTAATACAAGTAAACAACAACAGATACCTCAATTTGAGGATCTGAAACATGAGTATGTTGGCCAATTTACAGTACAAATCATGAAGTATAAGATGGTGTATTCATCGATAGCGCGGAGCTGCAGACAGAGGCCAGACAGACATTCTAATTAGTGGAAAGAAGAAACGAAAAGCCCTGATGCTTTGAGCCTTTGACAAACATTGACGCAGTTAAAATGTCTATTGCTCATGTTCCATATGTTCATTGTTCAAACCTAACACGGTCGTTTCTGCAAATAACATGAAACAGTTTCCTGAAACATTAAACATCACTATATCAGTACTGATAAACACCAGTGTGTTCCCAAGTAGGTGTGCTCTTTTCAGCATTAGCAAACAGATGCTGTCCGTTCTGAAAGAGAGAATGTGCTAAAGGGGAGTAGATCTGTGGTATGAAATCCAGAATTTAGGTTTAATCTCGGAATCTGTCGCTAGCTTTTTACAACTTCATCTTGGTCATAGCACTGTAAATGCAGCCGAAATTATTTGAAAAACCTTACCGTAGTGTTTTCTGGTGCATCTTATCACTCAGTTTTTCTCATGCTCCTCCTGCCATTTTGGATTCATGGCAGGATTTGACCCAAGGCTAATTCTAAACATTGTCAACACAAGTACATGCTAGAAGACCAAAATTTCGCTTTTATAGTTAATTATTGCAACATTTCAGAGTGGCTGTATGCTGGATAAGTGATACAACACCCTGATACAACATGACCAATGCTTTTATTTGGCCAAAGAAAAAATTGAAAAAATAAACCATATGGTAAACCCTGACAAACACCCCATCTGATACTTGCATCCGAGGCCGAAAGTATAGCTCAGCATGTGAGAGTTAAGGGCTTGAGAGACCATTTTTTTACCATCACATTTGGATCCCATTACCTTGTAGTAAGTATATCATGATCGTAAGTTGCCAGTCATACTCATGGAACTTTCTACCTGGTACAATCGTGATCATAATTTGCAAACAGTCGTGCTCAAGGAACATCGATTCCCTTTGTCGGGTCATTTTTCTGTTTCCACCGTTGCAATGTTTGTTCTGGCACTGCGTAACTCATCTGAGCTTCACCTTCATTAGCAATCACGAAAATAGCATTTGCCTTGGTCTGTTCACTCCAAACATACCACCGCCTTAGTTTTGAACATCTTCTTGTGGTGCGCTTCCTCCACATAGAAGTATACTTCCACATGACTTGATACTGCAATGTTGATGTACTTCATTCCAACACCTTGCTGAGTTTAAGTAACTACTCATATACAATGAGAAATCAGGCTCCAATAACCGCAGCTTTCAATCAGTTTCACTCTCGGCAAATGCATGCAGCTCGTTAAAAAATATATATCCACACCTACAATGAGAACATCAATAAATTATAGTAAGTCACAATTATTTCAAGAACAATAACATAATCAGTACGCCAAGATTAACGTTTGAGAATGCTTCTGCAAGCAAAACCCTGCCTAGCAAAGTTATTAATGATGTTGAAGCGACTTTCAATAAGTATATGGTCAGTGCTTTCCTTGGGTAACTATCATCAATAGTCCTGCCAAGATTGTCCAGAGATTTATAATTTTCAAAAATCCCACTCCAAGCACCAGACATGAGACATGATGAAGTGTAGACTACTATCATACTAGAAGTCATTCTTCAATAACTGGCTTTACACTGTCGAGGAAGGGAGCCATTAATCTCGAATTTGTATGTTGTGTAGTCTGTGGAGAGAAAACGTGTAATGTGAGTAAGATTGATCACAAGAAAGTTCCTCTGAAAGATGTTCAGACTTACTGTTCTGATCAGATCCTTAGTTTCCCAATTTCTTGAAGAACATCCTTTTGAGAATAAGAAATGATAGAAGTGAAGTAATGAAAAGTTCGAGTCAGTGGCAGAAACTGCGGTCTGATCTGAACATAAATTCCGAGAAGATAGTTCCATAATCAAAGTCACAAACAATGGGGGAAGGATGGAATTTTTGTATTCAAAAGAAGCTTGATTCAGCTTGAGATACTTCACCACATGGCTATTAATCTATTATCCTGATTTCAGCTCTTCTTAACAATTGGTGTAATCCACTACAGTAGTTCAAAACACAACATAAAAACTATCAATGCGTCAAAGAACTTCTCCAGGAACTTTTGGAAGCGGCTTCTTCCTTTAAGGTGTAAGATTTCATCATCTTAAATTTAAGCCTAGTATATAGAAACAGAAGCTGCCGCTGTCTTTCCAATCATACTCACGAACTGAGCAAGATGGCATATATCTAGTCTTAATCCCCAAGATGGCAAGAACTGAGTTTTGCATCTAGAGTATTCAAAATTGAAATAGTAGCTGCCTTTCCCTTCTCTAATATCACTCAGAGTCCAACGCAGATGTAAAGTTCCCTCCAACGATGGGTTCAAAAAGCAAGCTAGTCTTTCTTGCCATTGTCCTAAGATGTACTCAAATTTGTGTTTTCTCCAAATGTAATTTAAGTGAAACTACACGTGTTGTGCGTGCGCCAGTTCTCTAGCTGCACAACAATACTCTGCAAAGGTACAGAATCGGATTCCATTCTTGCATTATGTAAGCTGCTTTTCTCAGGAAAATTTAATAATGGTCCTTCAAAAATAACTTTGAAAACAACTACTATATGTCCTCAGAACAAGGGTAAGGTTGCTTACATCCAACAACCGGGACAGAAGCCTCTGAGGCATTGGGGCTGCTGTTATAATTGTGTGTTACCTCACATAAATGTCGCATATTGCTGGCATTTTGGCATTTTGGCCTTTTGGCACAAGTCACCAAAGGTTTCCATTCCCAAGTAACATTGGTAGCTTAAAATGAGCGATAGATTTACCAACGGAGTACAATATAACCCAGATCTACATTCGTCTGTGAGTCCAAGACCAAAACATAGTACTCCATAAGCTGATGACTGATGAGGCTTACAACCCTTTTCAGGAATACTAAATACCAAATTTAGCACCGTCTAAAATAGAATGGAATGAATAAGATGAGTGGGGTAATTCCGAATTTCCCGCTTGCTTGAAGGTAAGTGAGAAATGGGAGTACTTAAAAGTGATTTCAGACATCACTGTTTGACAAATTGACAGCCGTTCTGTATTAGATAAACATTTAAAGATGACTAACATTAGTATGCATGTTAGATTGCTAGGTTGTAAAACGGCACTCACTTGTCATCACGTCGTTGCCGTTATAGTCAAAGAAGCCCTTGACCTCAAGAATTTCTCTTGTAACCCTCATCACCACAAGAGCAAATACCATCCTTGAAGTTGTGAAATTGCTCAGTATCCTTCACAGATATTTCCCGGCGAACAACTTTTGAAATATACTTTACAGTGTTATGACAGCTTTCACACATATAAAGATTTTTTGTTACCCAAATAGGAGTACCAGGGGCGGTATTGATGAGCCCAAATGAAATGGCAAGCTTTTCACTGTGACCACAGAATACCTCAGATTTTGAACCATTGGCGGAAATACTTTCAGCCTTATTTAGTTCAGAAGCACTCATTTTCTCGTGAAAGGCTCTCAAAACGGCATTAACTTCTTTTATGTCAGGGTGAAACTCATCATTACTAAGGAATGCATGTACTTTCCCCTTAACTTCTATCCAGCTACATCCAGGATCGACAATTATGCCCCTCTCCCTCATCATCTTTCTTAGTCTAATAAGGTCATCCCATTTATTGCATGCAGCATAGAAATTGCTCACAAGAACATAATATCCAATACTTTGTTTATCAAATTCAAATATTTTATGTGCTGCAAGTTCCCCTAACTCAATATTCTGGTGAATACTACAGGAATTTATTAAGGCCCCCCAAATAGCTTGATCAGGATTTAGAGGCATTTCTTGAATGAATTCATAAGCATCCTCCAAGCGTCCTGCACGTCCAAGCAAATCAACTATGCAGGCATAATGCTTCATGTTTCGAGAAACATGGAATTTAGTTTCCATGGCATCAAAGTACTCCAACCCTTCCTCTACCATACCAGATCTACCACAAGCACATAGTAAGGATATAAATGTAATCTCATCTGGGTTCACATTTGAAGATAGCATTTCATGAAAGTACTCAACTACGAGTTTCCCTTGCTTTCTATCAGCAAAACCATGGAGCATTATATTCCAGGCACTGATGTCTTTCGACCCGTGGTTGAACTGATTCAAAGCAAGCTCCATTCGCCCACACCTTACATACATATCTAAAATGGCATTTGGAACAAATCCATCAGAAGCCACCATGGTCCTTAAGGCATAAGCATGAGTCTCTTTCCCACACATCAAAGCACCTATCCTTGCACATGCAGAAAGGACAGAAACCAGAGTGACTGAATTGGGATTTAAATAATATTTCATCTTACGAAACAAAAAGAGAGCCTCAAAGCTCCTGTTGTTTTGGCGAAGCCCTGAAATTATTGAGGTCCAAGATATCACATTCTTGTGTCGAATTCGATGAAAGACCTCCAAAGCCTTATCAATGTTGTTACAGTTGGAGTACAAATCAATCAGAGTATTGGAAACCATCACATAAGATATATGCCTTGACCGAATGGCAATATCATGAAGTTCCATACCCATACTTAGGAGACCTAACGAAGAACAAGCAGATATAGCACTTGCAATAGTGATCTCATCAGGAACGATACCTTCTTTCTCCATTAACTTGTACATTTCAACAGCCTTTTCAGGCAAAATATTATCATCATAACCGCAAATCATAGAAGTCCATGATATCACATCTTTGGATGACATTTCAGCAAACACCCTTTCAGCTTCAACCCAATTCCCGGTACCAAAATACATTTTAATCAAAGAATTAGAAACCGAAACCTCAACTCCAAGACCAGTACTAATCACATAACCATGAACTTGCTTCCCTAGCTTCTCATCACCCATAACCTCACAAGCTGCTACAACAGAGGAAATAGTCATAAAATCCGGATCAATACCACCAACACGCATTCTCATAAACAATCTAATCCCCTCCAAATATTCCCCATTCTCAAAACACCCGGAGATCATCGCATTCCACGAAATCCTATCCCTCCTAGCCATCCCATCAAAAACGAGTCTTGCACTATAAATATCACCACATTTAGCATACATGGTAATCAAAGCATTAACCACGTCAACATTACTCTCAAACCCGAACCTAAGCACATGAAGGTGAACCTCTATACCCCTACACAAATCAGGTACACCGCCACAAGTCCGTAAAATACAAGGAAAAGTATATTCATCAGGCCTTAAACCAATCCACAGCATCCTATGATACAAACTCAATGCTTCATCAAAGAAACCCGCTTTCGCATACCCACCTACTAAAACATTCCATGAAAACAAATTCCTTTCCTTCATTCTCCCAAACACAAACCAAGAATCATCTAAATTCCCAAACCTCACCAACATGCGCAAAATAGCATTCCCTAAACAAATAGCGAACCCGCCTCGTCTCGTATCGCGTACGTGATAATAAACACTTAACCCCTCCTTCACTGCCCTCCTCCATTCACAAAGCTTAAGCAAAGCAATAATAGCATCATCATCAATACTGGAGTTTAGTTCTTTAACTGAAATTAAAAGGTTAATAGCGTCATTTAACTTACCAT
>VHZZ01000311.1:16613-38739 GCA_009801015.1 Silene noctiflora
TAGAAAATTGCAGGTTATGGTTGTGTTTGTTGGACGGAAATGAAACAATGCAGCGCATTGTGGCTGGCTGGGCAGCAGCTGTTTCTGGGAAGACTGTTTTTATTCCTTACGAAAATTCCGTCAGGAAAGTCAAAAAAAAATTGACTTTACTGACGGAAATTCCGTCAGGAAAGTAAAAAAAAATTGACTTTACTGACGGAAATTCCGTCAGTAAAGTAAAAAAAAATTGACTTTCTGACGGAAATTACGTCAGGATTGACAATTTCAAAATTTTCAGTGTGTTTCTAAAAATGCCACGTGTCAAGTTTATCTGACGGAATTTCCGTCAGTATTTTTTTTACTGACGGAAAATCCGTCAGGAATGACGTTTTAGTGACGATTTTATATGACGCAATTTACTGGCGCAATTTCCGTCAGGAAAACGAATTACTGACGGAAAAAGCCTGTTACTGACTGATTTTTTCCGTCAGTTTCCCGTGTTGTTTTTGTAGTGGAGTAAAGTTCATATGTGAAAAAGTAATTCCGAATAAATGTAAGGGATAGAAATGGGTAGGATTTGGGTAGGGTTTTATAGAATATATATTTAGATCCATATTATATATGTTGGACCCAGAATCAACTCATATTCGCATGGTCCAAAATTTTCAAATCCATATCCAAATCCAAATGGATCCGATCTTTTTCAATTTTTTTTAGGATCAATTGATGAAAACACCCTTTAATGTTGTACTTTTTAAAACTTAACACCTTATGAAAAGTTTTTTAAAACTTAATACCTTAATGTGCATTTCATTCACATTTTGGTACCTTAAGTGGATTTAGGCAAAAAAATGGAATATTCCGGCCATTTTTTATAGACATGATGACATATTTATGATGCACTCCGTTCACATTTTCAACCTCTTCCCTTCCCTCCTATAACTACAAGTCTCGGTTGATTCAATCTCGGCAGTATTTCACATTTTTTTTTGGCCTAAATCCACTTAAGGTACCAAAATGTGAATAAAGTGCACATTAAGGTATTAAGTTTTAAAAAACTTTTCATAAGGTGTTAAGTTTTAAAAAGTGCAACATTAAAGGGTGTTTTCATCAATTGATCCTTTTTTTGATTAAGTTCTTCATCTTTTAAATGCAATTTTTGATATAAAATGTATTAGAATGTTTAATAGGATTATAGATATAAAATATGTCAACATTATCATAATAGAGTAACAAATTACTGCATGAGTTATTATTTGGATGATGAAAAAGTTATGTTTGTTGTTTCTCGAATATTTACATTATGTCGTAAATTCGTTAATGACCTATAAAATAAGTAAAGTGACATATGAGAGTTGAATAAAAGACAATAAAATATGACTTTTATAAATAGATGGACAAGGCTTATTTGTCCTCTATTTTAAATTGAGCTGAACCGAGCTAAAATAAACTGAATGTAGCTAATTTGAATAGAGCTAAGCTGAATTGAATAGAGCTGAAATAAACTGAATGTAGACGAGCTAAATTGAAATGAGCTGAAATTAAGTCAGAAAGAACAAAACCTAATTGCTCCCCTTTTAAATTTAAGTACTTCGTATTGTAAATAGATGGATTATCACTATTACCCATAAAAATAAGTGCCTCTCCCTCTATCAAAATGATATTGTCTTCATTATTTTAATTAGAAGGGCAGATTTTTTTCTTGTTTGTTTCAAATGAGCACACCGATGTCACCGGTGAGAACCAAACCCCTAACTTCATGACTAGATTAAGAGAGCTCTTATCACTTAAACTAATTCTTACTCTCAATTAGACGGGTAGAGTTTGCAGTCTTACTATTTTTTCTTAAATTCTTCCGAAAAATGAAATCAAAAGTAAGACAATAAAAGTAGAATTAAGAGGGTCGTTCTCAGAGTTTTTTTTTTGGGTGGGTAGAAAACTAGAAATGTAGAATGAGGGTTAAAATTTGAGAAGGCTAGAGAGTAGAGATAACACTGGGCCAAGCAACTAATAAATCCAGGGAAACCCGATGCAGTAAGAGCCCAAACTCACAACCTCAGGCCCAAACCTATGCGGAGTATTACAATCCAATGAGTATTGAGTACCCATAACCTCAACGACAGCCCAATATAATTTTGTTGTCCACTACATTTACAAATTGCTAAAAAAGCATACTACTTGAGTTTATACTGACTACCATCCATGGTCTTCTTCATGTTTTCATGCCGAAAAATGAGTTATTTGTTCGTCGTACTTTTATTCTTTGTATGGCCACACATCCACTGTGTTTGAGAAGACCTAAGTGTTTGAGTTGAGGCCGATTTTCGTTCACACAAGGAAAGTTATGGCCTAGTAGTTTAGCATGATATAAATCAAACACAAAATAGAGTCGGCGGCGTAATATATTGTTCTTATTCTCCAAAAATTTAAGTATATTTTAAGTTGGCATTACATTCTATTCTTCTAAACATTGTTAAATGACATAATGGAAGAACGTGACACAAATGAAGAATGTAATTGGCCAAAATAATTGTTCCTAAACAATTAGAATATTCTTAATTTGATAGTGCTACAATAAAATTAATAGGAATTTCAAAATTGAGAGGACTAATTAAAAGAGAATTATTCCACACAATTTGACTTGTAGAATAACATCGAGAGAGAGCATCTAGGAAGAGACTTGCAAGCACTAATAAGCACCTTATATAATGCAACTTGAAATAACTAGTTGTATATGATGAAGGTGAGAAATACTTATAAGGCATTAGATAACATAAATTAGTGCAATAATAATACACTTTATCTAAAGCATGCATTTAGGCATTTAAGCATCCTTGTCTATTAATATTAGCTACGGATTTTTTTAATGTGTGTTCCAAGGCAATTGTTAAAAATGCTTAAAAAAAAAGTTTGGTAATAAATATCTCGTTGGATGAAAAGCGATTTTATATTTCAAGTCTTGTTTTTTTTTGCCGAACTTTCCTTTTACGTGTTTTTATAAAACCGAAGTAAGATTACTAATTTAAATATATGCAATCCCGATAATCATTTATTATATACACACAATCTTATTAGGAGTTTTTTCATCAGAGATCATAGTTTTAAGAAAGATGAATAGAGCAGACAGTCGTATATATTGAGAGATAGACCTCATCATAAAAGGGAATGAAATTCTCATATAGAGGTAAAACTATAAGTGTAAATATAAATTTGAACTAGTATCTAACGTTTGCGTCTAAGTCATTTGTTTTTTTATATTTCATTTTAAGTGTCAACAGTCTTTTATTTACTTTTTAATTTCCAAAAATAAAATAAAATTTATGAGTAATTTGATCATCCATTCATCATTTAATCCATTTATCATATAACAACGATAACTATAAATTTTGTTCTATATATGTGTCAAAAGACAAAAACAATCCAACACTCGGAACAGTAGAAGTAATAACGAGGGGGGTTTATAGCATGAGCCTATGACTTCTAGGCTTCGAGTCTGTCACTCTCGGGTGACTTGCATGCCTAGTATACGAGGTTTGCAGGTTATCACGTGATAGTTTATCTAGTACAAATCAGAGATAGCGGTTGCAGATTCACTCGTCACCAGGGAAAAATGACAGATGGTGCCATGATGGTCCAATGCCATATGATTTTCATCTTTGTTTTTTTTGATCTTAAAACTGTTGGTATATAGGAGTAACTATTTAAGATGTAATATGGTGAAAGAAAGTATAATAGGCATACGAGGATCAAAGCTGTAAAGTTGAAAAACCGAAGACACCATACGCGTACTGAAATTGTGATGACTTGTAAAATAAGGTTGATTATCTATCAATAGTGCGATACCTCCATACGAGCATACATTATAAACACTTTGCTGCTTGGGAGTTGATAATACAATATAATATTAATTTATTATACTTTTACGTACAACGCAAAACTTATTACTGACAATCTGACACAGTCAACAGTCATCAACATTTAATTAATATTATCCCCACTTTCCAGGATTTTTGTGTTGTGGACTTGCTTGCTTCTTCCAAGTTCGAAGTACTACTTATGCTTTCTCTCATTTCCATGCATGTCTTATTATACCAACACACACTTTCTTCTTATTACTATTACTCCTTTGATATTTCTAAGATATTTTTTTCACACGGCCAACGACGCCAAACAGTACGTACGTAAATACATCGTCTATCATAGATGACCTTCACAACTTAGATAACAATTTGTCATTCTACATCTAAAATATCAATTTACCGGTTATAATATCAATAGACAAATTTTTATTTATGATGATTACAATCTTGTCAAGTCTCGCAATCTATTTAATAATGTTAAACATAAATGAGGTTGGGAGACCATACAAGCTTGTGAAAAAGTCACACGCTGCTATCAATTGATCGTAGTGACGGGTAGGGTTCGTAATAATCACTAGCCTATATAAAGATGTTAATAGAGACGCTCGTAGTTGCAATATAATGTAAATTTTAAAGTTCTTAATGAGTTAAAAAAATTCCTAGTTTTTATTTTTTATTTTTTTATTTTTTAATCTTGTAACTTAAGGAGTATGTTACTAATACACCCCTAATTCTAATTCAAAGGTAAAATTATTGATAATCTTGAGACAAGACTTTCGTAAGTTTTAAGACAAAACTCACTCAAGACTACCAATAATCTACTCAAGTCTTTGACAAAATTTTAAGTTGAGTCTTGGAAATCCAAGACTCAACTTAAGACTCTTGAACCCACATTTTTATAAAGACAACCAATAAATGACTACCATGTGTTAAAGTCTTATTTTTTTATTTTTTTTTATCAAAAATCCCATAAAAAAAGTAGAGTGAAAAAGTAGAGTATGAGATAAGTGTGAGGGATAAGTATAAAGTATGAGATGAGTCTGAATGATTAAAAAATAATAAAAGTTGGTGAAAAGTTGATGTGGCAGAGT
This sequence comes from Silene noctiflora, assembly GCA_009801015.1. Classification (NCBI taxonomy): domain Eukaryota; kingdom Viridiplantae; phylum Streptophyta; class Magnoliopsida; order Caryophyllales; family Caryophyllaceae; genus Silene; species Silene noctiflora. The sequence goes on from VHZZ01000311.1 coordinate 21,544, forward strand.
CTTGAGACTTTGAAAAGTCTGACGGATAATTTTACCTTAAGTATTAGAAGAATATAAAAAGTCGATAATAATATGAGTATACTTGGTAGTATATTGTTATGATGATTGTTGCAAGAATGACGACGAAGACGACAGCAGTAGTACTAGTAGTAGCTAATAATTAGTTGTATTAATTATCGCGTAGAAGACAACGCCGCACTGAGTCACCAGATATTGATGACTTGATGTGTAGAATAAACAAACAAACAAAATGCAATGCACAAATGTCAGTCCTAAAAGAGTATCATCCTCATGCAGAGTTATACAGACGATAACTGACGGAGACTTGTTCAACTACGTACGCTTGCTGTATGACTATGTTTCCTTGTATTATTATGTCTAACAATTTCATTATCTTACATTTTAAAGTACCAAATTAAAATTAACCAAATTTCTATATCATTAAAATCAAATTACTCAAATTTCGTTACAATAAAACAAATACTCCATTCCATCTGTCCCGGTTGTTTATCAAAGAGTAAGGTAATCTATATTGTTCTTGTAGTCGTAATTACCTCAATAATACCCTATGTACTACTCGAGAGTGGACAATTTGTCTCCCTTTAACACGAGATTTAGTTACTTATGCTATAATTAAGTGGACGCTGTGTTAAAACGGCAACAACACTGGACAAAAGATATGATAATACATCACGAGGACAAAGGACGATACGTAGATCTAACGATTATGCAACGAGTAGTCGAGTAGCTATTAAAGCCTAACCCGATATAACTCGACCTAGCTTAGTAGCTTAATACCAAGGAGAGAAACGCACGCCATGGAGGAAGCAAGGGAGGGGAATGTTGGTAATAATTAGGCTACCAAAGTGGACGCCCACAAACTTTAATCAAATTGCACAAACTGGTAAAAAGAGCTAGAGTGTAGCTACTGCTACTTTTAACCATAAAATGCACTTTTTAACCCTGTTTCCATGCAATTACTAATCGATGACAGCTAGATCCTCCTTTGTGATTCAGTGTCTTTGTTATTGTTCCTAGGTAGGTTAAACTTTAAAGTTCTCCTGGAACCAACGTATTCATAAAAACCCACCGTCAGATGATCACATCACATAATTCAATTCACATGACTAAGATCATTATGTACTTTTGGGTTTGTGGGGAATTAATTATGTGCATTTAGACATTAAACCTCATAACCTTAGCTGCACACTTTTACCGGATGACCCGACCTCGAATAACCCGATCCGGCACTCAAACTCAAGACCTGAATATGACCCAAACCCAAATTGACCAAATCCAATATAACCCGACCCGAATTTTTTATTGTTGAAAACTGATTATTATCCACAAATAACTTGATACTAGTTGACCCGAGCCCAAAATAACCAAATAGGACCCGAACCCGACCCGAAGTCTGCAGACCCAAAATAACCCGACCCGAACCAAACCTCGTTGACTCATTTGTCATGTCTACTTCTATACTTTTAGAATTTTCACATTAATCTCTCAACCTTTCCACAATTTATAGGGATATATATTTTTTTTGTTTGAAATAATCTATTAAGTACATAACTAGTACAAATCCCGCACAATGCATGTGCAAAATGTAAAGTTTTTATTTATTTTAGTGTATTAGGTGTACTTTTTAAATTTACACCTAATTAATATTTAATATTTAACTCCATTGTATTTTGATATGAAACAAAAAAATTGAAATGGAAAACTAGTCAAAGATAAAATAAGTTAAATTGTGATTTTTTTAATGATTTTTTTAGTCACGAAAGTGATAGTAATATGTGTCACTGTACAATAATAATTTTTGCATTACAAATTTAGCAACTTATAATTTATAGTTTTATACCAATTTATTTTATTTTAATACAAAAATCATAATTTTGAATTTAATTAAAAGATTAAAGTTTAATTGTAAGAATATATTCATTAAAAAGATAATAATGTAATGAAAGACAGTTTTATTTATTACCTTATTTAGCTAGATGCATTTTGGAGGGAAAATTAAGAGAATTTTTATTCTCTTAGTAGTTAAAAGGGGGATTAAGTAGCATACAAGACAACCTTTTCCCACATATTATCAGATAAATAAACTTGAGGACACAAGCATAGTTTTCATCATACATACATTTACTTCCTTTCAGCTATACTATTTTGTTGACATGTATAGAGCGCATACGATTGATGTATAATACCTTTTATTCACATAACATTTTGTTCACATACTTGTCTAAAAAAACTAATCTCATATTCGCCACCTCTGTTCGACCCGACTTTATTTATTTTACTCTCTAGTTGATTTTCAACCTCGATATTATAAATCAAAAATCTTTGTTCGGTCTAATCTTTAGTTCTCATAAGTTATACTCTCCAATATCCAGAGTAGTTATCCACAACCCACCACAACAAAAGCCTTTTTTCTACAAACTCGCCAGAATCAAAACGGCCTTATCCCTTTTAAAACTTGCTTAATAACCACCTTATTGAGTAAATAACCGAAAATTAAATTATTACACAATGATAGCACAAAAAATACCTTTTACGAAGTTAGAGATTTGCCTGAATTTAATTTGAGTAAGATTTTACCCTTACCAAGTACATCGGACAAACTTTCATTACCAATGTAAACATAATCAAAAGTTACCTTAAAATGCGTAAACATATCACGGTTTGCATATAAATGTTGATCGAGCAGCACCCGTGTCTACTACCAATTCTTTCTTGCTTTCAACCAAATTAAGTTCAGTAACCATAACTGCAATAATCTCGTTGTCCTTGGTTAAATTTGCCGGAGTCTTTTTCTGGTCATTGTTATTAAGGTCAGCGCGACGATTACATTGATATATAGGCTTTGTCAACTGGTTTTCCATAAATATAACAGCCTTTATTACTCTTCTCAAACTTGTTGTCTTCTAGCTTCCTAAAATTGCCTTTATTGGGGTTCGTTGGCGTTCTTCTAAAATTTCTTAGCGCCCCATTCCCTTTAGACCTGACAATTTTAAACACAAAAGATTCAACAAGGTTAAATTTAATAAAACCTTTTTTAGATGGATTCTCTTTTTTCATGTAATTAGTTAGCTTCCTCAATTTTCAGATGATTGGAAAGCTCTTAAAAGTGAGATCCTTCTTTTTGTGCTTAAACCCTCGAATGGTAAGCATTGGCTTTGGGACATTGTAATACTCCTTATTTTTGGTCGCAACGTACTCGATCGAGTAGGCTGAACTCGACCGAGTGCGTCTGTGGTGTGTTTTGGTCAGGCTACTGTCTTAGCAGCACTCGACCGAGTTAGTATAATACTCGGTCGATTACGTGACACTTGACTGAGTATCCGGTCTGAGATCGTGTGTTGCGCGGTTTTAATTAGAAAGGTTAGGGAGGTTATATTATTGATAATCAGTTCGTCAAAATCATTTTAACCGCAAATCTTTTCTAAACACTCTCCCTAATCTCTCTAATCATCATCCACGCAAGTTTTAGCCTTTTGTCATCGGATTTCTCTAGGTTTTGTTCAAAACGTTTTGGTAAACCTTGATTCCTATCTTTATCGTTTGATCTCGTCTTAACCCTAGAATTTGGGTAAATTGGGGGATTTTGGTAGTCTTGTTGTGGATTTTAGGAGTGATGTGCATGTGTTAATTATTGTTAGGTGGGGACTTCGTAGAGGAGCAGTTCTAGATTGCCATTGCTTATATTTCAGATTTCGGAATAAGGTAGGGTTTCCCTACTCAGTATAATTACATGGTTTGGTTGTGATTCATGTTTGTGTGATTATCATGATGTGTATTGTTGTTTTGGATGATGGAGGAGTTGTGATTGATATTGTGAGCCATGTCGGGAGATGGTTTCACCCTCTTGTTTCACCTCTTGTGACACCCGTCACAAGGGGGATGTGCACATTAATGAGCTTGGGTTCGCTCGTTGTGATGAGCGAGAATTTGATGTCCACGCTGCGGTTTGGCATCAGCTGGGGTGGGTTACCCGTTGCGATGGGAACCCGACTACTCGTTGCGATGAGCGCCATTGGTTACTACGAAGTTTGGAGATTGTTGAAGCATTATTTGTGTTAGTTTGTGTTCATATTTTGTATATGTTGTGGTTAACTGTGTGGTTATACTGACCCTTCGATTGTTTTTAAAACTGTGGTGATCCATTTGATGTTTCTGGCAAATTGTGAGAAGTGAACTTAGTAGGTGTTGATATGCCAGCTTGTTTGCGGGATTTGATCGGCGCCGAGGAGTCATCACATGATTAGCTTCCGCTGTTTCGGATAATTGTCACCTAGTTAGCGTTGTATTACACGTTACTTTCAGTGTGAGTATTTTGAGACTATGTAACTTTGACTTAAACTTATTATTTACATTTCTGTTTCATTATGGTATCTTTAATGCATGCTACCTTGGGCAACCGAGATGGTAGCACTCTTATGTGCTCAAGTAGACCTTGGTAAGGTACTTTGGTAGATGGGGGTGTTACAAAGAGGTATCGGAGCGACGATTTTGGAACCTAATACCAATGAATCAATAAACACAGGGTGTCAAATTAAAATGAACTCGGGTAGAAGTTGTTTGGAGCTAGCACAAAGGTTTGGGAGACGTCCTAAAACCACCTTATGGCCCTTACGACTTCAAGCCGTTCATTACAGGGATGTGTCATGGGAATTGTATGTATGTGTGTGTTATCTTATCTATATGAATGTTGTGAAATGTGTATTTGTATGAGACGAGAAGTGTTGTGGAATGTTTATGTGGTTGAGATGAAGTATATGGTATGAGTTGTAATGCATATATGGAAGAGTCGAATTGTTTGTCTCTACGCATTTCGAGTATAGAAGCTTGTGAAATAGGATTGCATGGTATATGTAAGTTGGTCGAGATATGTGATGGAGGTTGTTTGGCATGATTTGGATGAGTGAGGCAAGACACTCGACCGAGTGTCCGTCACTTGACCGAGTGAGGTTTTGGTGATTTTGAGGTGGCTACTGGAGTGTGGTCACTCGACCGAGTGCCTATGATACTCGACTGAGTAGAGTTTATGTGACTTTTAGGCCCGCTACTGGAGTGTGAGCACTCGACCGAGTAAATCTAGTACTCGACCGAGTGTCTTGTGCTCAACCGAGTGGCTTGTGATACTCGGACGAGTACCTCTTTGGGCGGGTGATATTTTGTTTGAGCCGTAGGCTATGTGCTTACGTTTTTTATGCTTATTGAAGCTAAAATGCCGTCAATGAGATCAGCTGCCATGGCTAGGGCTCCTAACTGAACAGAACGATGAGTTCACTGAGGCCTTGAAGAACGTGGGCTGGGAGCATGAGGTAGTAGTAGATGCATCTGCTCTGAGCACCGCTATTTCCCGCCATCGACCTACGAATTATGAGGGCACGGGAGCACCCAATCTGCTCAATAACTGGTTTCGGGAGATGAAAAGTATTTTTGAGGTGGTTAACTGCCCAGGAGAGCTAAAGATGGATCAGGCTACCTTTTACTTAAGAGGCCAAGCTGGGGGATGTTGGGCTCGAGAAAAGGCAGCCGCACGGGAGTACTATCGGAATCAGGGTGATGAAGCGATCCCTTGGAAGGAACTCAAAGTTGCGGTGAGGCACGAGTTTGTTCTAGAACATGTTCATAGCAAGATAAGTGTCGAGTTCAACTCTTTTGTCATAACAGATGACATGACAATGTCCGAATACTACATCAAGTTCAACGAACTAGTTCGGTATGCCGAAGACATGGAGATGAGTCAATAGAGTTTAGCGCTCCGTTTCGAGAAAGGGTTGACACTGGGGATTATGGAGAGGTTGCCAGCTGGGGTGATTTCTGATTTGAAAGATGTGTAGGAGAGAGCAGGGCATGCTGAGCGACTTGCTAACATGGCCAAGGAGGCAAAGGAGAAGGTGAGTGAGAAACGTAAAACCGATAGTGAGGGTGGAGGTCAATCGAACTACAAGCAAGGTAACTTCAACCAAGGTAGGTCGTATTTTAGAGGAGTTAGTTATGGTGGGGGCTCGCGATATAATGGTCGAGGTGGACGGAGTACCAGTGATAACACCAACTTGACATGCTACAACTGTGGTGGCACAAGCCACAAGAAGTTTGATTGCCGGAGGAGTAGTGGATGAGGCTTCTAACGACCTTATCAAGAAAAGTGTTTCCCAAGCTCCGAGTCAAAGCATAACGAGTAACCGACCAGCTGGGTCGTGGTATAATTAAGGTGGTCAGAACAATTACAACGATGGCGGTTAAAACCGCAATGGTGGATCCTATTAGCGCCCGAATAACAACGGGAATCAGAACTCAGCAACTAAGTCTACTGCTTCAGCGAGTACGGTACAAGGTGGGGGTTCGAAGAGCAGCGGGAAGCTGTTCATGATGGACAAGCAAGCGGCGGAGGATGATGCCCAAGTCGTCACGGGTACATTTCTGATAAACCATAAACCATCATTTGTATTGTTTGATTCGGGTGCTACCCATTCCTTTGTGTCTAAGAGTCATGCCTTAACAATGGGTTAAGGGGAGTTTAAGTCGATAAAATATAATGTTTTTATACCGTTTGGGGAGTCTGTATCATGTTATAAGTTGTATAAAGGGGTGTCTATAGTAGTTGGTCAAGTAGATTTTCCAGTCAACTTACTTGAGTTTCCTTTGGATGGGTTTGAGGTCATATTCGGGATGGATTGGTTGGGTAAGTATAAGGCTAACATTGATTGTCATTAGAAAAAGATGTCTTTGAGAGGACCAAAGGAGATTAGAGTGTCTTGTAGAGGGTTTGTGGTGAGACCCAAGGTTAAGATTATTGCAGAGATGACCTTAAAGTCAAGCTTGAGGAAGGGGCGCCTTATGATTCTATTCCATGTGAGAGATACTCGGGTGGAGGAGCCTACAACATCAGATATACCGGTGGTTGGTGAGTTTGATGATGTCTTTCCGGATGAAATACCGGGATTACCTCCTAAGAAGGATATCGACTTCAGTGTGGAACTTAAACCGGGAACGATACCCATATCTAAGACTCCTTACCGTATGGGACCAAAAGAGTTAGAAGAGTTGAAGAAGCATCTGAATGAGTTGCTAGATAAGGGATACATCAGACCTAGTGTATCACCTTGGGGCACACCAATGTTGTTTGTGAAGAAGAAAGACGACAACATGAGGTTATGCATTGACCACAAAGAGCTGAATCATGTCACCGTGAAGAACATATATCCTTTGCCTAGGATTGATGATCTATTTGATCAGTTGAGTGGTTCCAATGTGTTCTTTAAGATCGATATAAGATGAGGGTACCATCAATTGAGGATTAAGGATCAAGATATTCCTAAGACAACCTTTCGGTCGCGGTATGGTCACTATGAGTATGTGGTGAAGCCATTCAGGTTGACAAATGCGCCAGCGGTGTTCATGGATCTTATGAATCAGGTCTTCAGTGCGTTCTTGGATAGGTTCGTGGTGGTTTTAATCGATGATGTCTTAGTCTATTCCAAGACTAAAGAGGAGCATATGAGGTTAGTCTTGCAAACTTTGCGAGATAATAAGCTGTTGGCTAAGATATCCAAATGTGATTTCTGGTTAGAGAATGTGGCCTTTCCGGGTCCTGTGATTTCTAAGGACGGGGTAGCAGTTGATCCAAGAAAGATTGAAGCAGTGTCAAACTGGGAAGCACCGAATAATGTGGTTGAAATTTTGGAGTTTCTTGGGTTTGGTCGGGTACTACAGATGGTTTGTGTAGAATTTCTCCAAGATTGCTAGACCTTGGAAGCTTTGATGAGGAAGGAGAATAGATTTCGCTGGGACGAGAGTTGTGAGATGGCGTTCCAAACCTTAAATGAACGTTAGACTAAAGCTCCCGTCTTAGCCTTGCCAGAAGGGAGTGAGAACTTCGAGGTTTATACTGACGCCTCGAAAAATGGATTGGGTTGTGTGTTAATGCAAAACGGTAGGGTGATTGCCTATGTATCAAGGCAACTGGAATCATATGAAGAGAACTATCCTACTTACGATTTAGAGTTGGGTGGAGTTGTATTTGCCTTGAAGATTTGGAGACACTACATATATGAGGCGACCTTTAAAGTGTTTTCAGATCACAAAAGCCTAAAGTACATCTACACCCAAAAAGAGCTGAACATGCGATAGAGAAGGTGGATGGAATTGAGCGGAGACTATGATATGAAGATTGTCTACTACGAAGGGAAGACTAATGTGGTGGCTGGCGCGTTAAGTAGGAAGAGTGTACACTCCTTGTGCACTGCTATGTCCCTAATGAGATTGAAAGATGAGGTACAAAGGATGAGAATCCACATGATCAGGAAAGGAGATTCTATTAGTAACTTAACCATGGAGCCTGAGCTTTATAATGATATCAGGAAGAAATAGTTGCTTGTTCTGCAGATTCAGGAGTGGAAAAAGGTACTACATCAAGATTTTCGATCCATTCAGATAGGAGTGTTCGGTTTGATAATAGATGGTGTATACCAAATTAAAGGATAATGAGCTGAAAAAGATGATTCTGATGGAGGCTTATTATACTCCTTATTCGGTGCATCCGAGAGGTGACAAGCTATATAGGGATTTAAAGAAAATCTATTGGTGGCGGCCGGGAATGAAGAAAGATGTAGCTGACTTTCTTTCTCGATGTTTGACTTGCCAGAGAGTCAAGGGGGAACAATGACGACCACAAGATAATATTCAGTCACTTGAGGTACCAGAATGAAAGTGTGAGTCGATCTCTATAGACGTCATTGTGGGGTTACCAAGGACACAACGAGGTAACAACAAGATTTGGGTGATAGTTGACTGATTGACTAAATCAACTCACTTTATTTCGATGAAATATACTTGGAATAAGATCGAGTTGGAGACAACTTATAGGAAGAATGTGGTGAAACTTCATGGGGTACCAAAATACATTGTGGCGGACCGTGATGCGAGGTTTATTTCCCGTTTTTGGCAGGAGTTATAAGAGTTGATGGGGATTACCTTAAAGATGAGTACAACTTTTCATCCAGTGACCGATGGACAAACCATTAAGACTTTGGAATATATGTTACGCGCTTGTGTGATGGAATTTGGGGGCAGTTGGGAGGATCGGCTAGATCTATTCGAGTTCTCTTACAATAACAGCTATCACACGAGTATTGAGATGACACCTTTTGAGGCGTTATATAGGATAAAGTGTAGAAGCCCAGCGTGTTGGGATGATAGCTCGGAAGCTGTGGTTTTAGGACCGCAGATGGTACAGTACATGATTGAGAAAGTTCACCTAATTCGACAAAAGATGAAGGCGGCGCATGATCGACAAAAGAGTTATGCATATTTACATCGCCGCGACATTTAGTTTCAGGTAGGTGACAAAGTTCTTTTAAAGGTGTCACCTATGCGTGGAGAAATGAGATTTGGCAAGCGGGACAAGCTAAGCCAAAAGTTTATAGGCCCTTACGAGATATTGGATAGAGTGGGTGAGGTGGCTTATAGATTGGCCTTGTGTAATACTCGTGATTTTTATAAGGCTTCACTCGGCCAAGTACACAGAGTACTCGACCGTGTGGGGCTGGGTTGTGATTAGAAGTCCCTGTTTCGAGTCCACTCGATCGAGTGGCCGGTGCACTCGACCGAGTGGACTGCACTCGATCGACTGCCACCGAGCACTCGACCGAGTGTTGTCGCTGTCACTATTGTACGCGCAATTTGACTTGTGGACCTAGCTCCCTTTTGCCCCTTTTCCCATTGTTTTGGCCTCACATTTCTCACCAAACCTTATCCTCTCATCCTCAAAAATCCTACATAACTCTCCCGAAACCTCATCCTCAAGATTTGCCATACTTGTGAAGATTTGTTCTCCAATTCTTGCCTTGTTCATTTATTGAGTTTGTAAGTGTAATTTCCCCCTCATTTTCCTCTTGTTTTAGCTTAGTAAACCCTTATTTTGGGATGGTTTTCTTATGGGATTTAATAGGGTTTGGTCTATTTAATAAGGGGTTAATTAGTGGGTTAGTTAGTATTATTGTTATTATAGTATTATGTTGTGATAGTTAGTTATAATTTGTGTAGGAGGAGACTTTATTGAGGAACCCTTCTAGCCTTGTTGGTTGATTGTGAAGAATAGCAAGAGGTAGGGTTTCCCTATATAGTCTTGATAGTATGAATGTCCATTGATGCATTAGTTATCATGAATTGCATAATCTTTGTAGTAATTGCATGATAACATGGATGTTGATAATTATGGTTTCATGGCATAGTAAGAGGTTGCTTAATGATGTTGGCATTTTGGTAAGTGGATTGATAGCATGACATCATTAATTGCATTATAACATGAATATTGGAAAGGGTTGGTAATTACATGGTTGATTCTTGCAAAGTATGTGAATTCTTGTCTTACGATGGTTTAATTGTCACATGGAAATCTTAGTTTCCCTTGTTTGCATATTTGGTCACTTGTGATGGCTGGAGATGTGGGATGGAGGTAGTGGATTGTGGTTTGTGATCACTGAGGAGACGTAAGACGGTTGGGAAACCATCATGCACTCGGGTCTCCTCTTGGAGCTTCCCATTATAAGAGGGATGTGCACATTAATGGGCTTGAGTCATAGAGAGGCACTTGTGGTTGAGACATGTCGCCTGGCAGGGGATCTGAGTCGCTCTCGGGCCCGGTACTACGGGTGTGTCCCGAGTACCTTGTTTACGGGTTGTGGTCCGGTGATTTGGTGACGGTGTTGTGATGCCGTCACCGTGGTTGGTGTTGGGTGAGTTGTGGAGTCGATGGTTATACTTCATTGGTCATCATATCATTGCATATTAGTTAACATTTCACATTCATGTCATTTCATTGAGCATTTTATCGCGACTAACCAAGCATGTTTTAAAATGTATGCGGTGAACCATATGATGATTTCCACTCATATGGGGAGCAAAGGCGTGATAGGTTGTATTTGCATTTATTGAGGGCTTGGGGCGGTCTCACTTTAGTTATCGTCTTTATTGTTGTTTATCTTTTTGACTCTCCATAGACTCCACTTTTATTTTCGATATGGTTGTATCATTTGTGATTAGTGTTTGAATCCCGTAACATGTAACCTAATTATATAACTACAACTTATCTAGTTTACTTTAATCGCTTAAACGTTCTTGCTTTAAATGTCTTATTATTGTAGTTCGCACTACAAGCTTGGGAAGCCAAGTCTTGTAGCACGTCCATGAGTTAGGGTTGTCTTGAGGAAGGAACTCGACTTATGGAGGTGTTACACCTTGCCACCAGCTTTGGATCGCGTTCACAATGTGTTTCATGTGTCCCAACTATGGAAGTGTATTAGTGATCCATCTCATATCCTAGAGGTTGAGATAATTGAGCTCGATGAAGCACTCACTTACGTTGAGGTGCCTAAGGAAATATTGGACCGCAAGGTGCGAAAGACAAGAAACGGTGAGACTACATTGCTTAAGGTTCTATGGTCTAATCATAACGTGGAAAAGGCCACGTGGGAACTGGAAGAAGCTATGAAAGAACGATATTCACAACTTTTTGATCAGGTATGTTTTTTTACGGGGACATAATCTTATTTCTTTTAGGGGGTTAGAAGATGATCACGTGTATTTTTGGGTTGTTTTTGGGCCAATCTTATGCATTTTTGGGGTTGGTTATGCGACGTTTTGGTTCATCTTTTGTTATGTTTGGTAACCTTCCGGGTTGTATGGAGTTTGATATATATATGTTATGCAGGTATTAGTATGAACTTCGAGGACGAATTTCGTTTTTAAGGAGGGAAGACTGTAATACTCCTCATTTCTGGTTGCAGCGTACTCGGCCGAGTAGGCTGAACTCGATCGAGTGCGTCTGTGGTGTGTTTTGGTCAGGCTACTATCTTAGTGGTACTCGACTGAGTTAGTATAATACTAGGTCGAGTAGGGCGTACTCGGTCGAGTAGGGCGTACTCGGTCGAGTACGTGACACTCGACTGGATGTCCGGTCTGGGATAGTGTTTTGCACGGTTTTAATTAGAAAGGTTAGGGAGGTTATATTATTGATAATCAGTTCGTAAAAGTCATTTTAACCCTAAATATTTTCTAAACACTCTCCCTAATCTCTCTAATCATCATCCAAGCAAGTTTTAGCCTTTTGTCATCTGATTTCTCTAGGTTTTGTGTCAAACGTTTCAGTAAGCCTTGATTCCTATCTTTATCGTTTGATCTCGTCTTAACCCTAGAATTTGGGTTAATTGGGGGGTTTTGGTAGTCTTGTTGTGGATTTTAGTAGTGAAGTGCATGTTTTAATTATTGTTAGGTGGGGACTTCGTAGAGCAGGAGTTCTAGATTGCCATTCGTTGCATTTCAGATTTCGGAATAAGGAAGGGTTTCCCCACTCAATATAATTACATGGTTTGGTTGTGATTCATGTTTTTGTGATTATCATGATGTGTATTATTATTACGGATGATAGAGGAGTTGTGATTGATATTGTGAGCCATGTCGGGAGATGGTTTCAACCCCTTATTTCGCCTCTTGTGACTCTCGTCACAAGGGGGATGTGCACATTAATGAGCTTGGGTTCGCTTGTTGCGATGAGTGGGAATTTGATGTCCACGCTGAGGTTTGGCATCGGCTGAGGTGTGTTACCCGTTGCGATGGGAACCCGACTATTCGTTGCGATGAAAGCCATTGGTTACTACGGAGTTTGGAGATTGTTGGAGCATTGTTTGTGTTAGTGTAGGTTCATCTTTTGTGTATGTTGTAGTTAATTGTGTTGTTATACTGAACCTTCGATTGTTTTCAAAACTGTGGTGATACATTTGATATTTCTGGCAAATGGTGAGCAGTGAATTCAACAGGTGTTGATATGTGAGCTTGTTTTAGAGATTGGATGGGCGCCGATGAGTCATCACATGATTAGCTTCCGAAGTTTTGGATAGTTGTCACCTAGCTAGCGTTATATTTTTAGACCATGTAACTTTGACTTAAACTTATTATTTATATTTCCGTTTCATTATGGTATCTTTGATGCATGCTACCTCGGGCAACTAAGATGGTAGCACTCTTATTTGCTAAAGTAGATCTTGGTAAGGTACTTTGCTAGATGGGGGTGTTACAGACATCCCCTCTCAACCTCATATCAAGTTATTCATCTGGCTCTCTTGGTGGGATAAACTCCCCCATATCCTCACTCTTTATAAAAAATCGATCATCCCCTCTCCGTATTGTACGACCTGCTCTAACCCTTCTATTGACGAGTCGACGCTTCATATCCTCCGCGATTGTACTCATTCCCTCCATGTATGGGATAACTTCACAATCCCTTCTTCTTTCTTCCCCCTTTCCCTCCAGCCTTGGATTAAATTAAACTGTACTTCTAGTATTAAAACTTCGGTGAATATCTTTTCCTTTTGTTGTGTGGCGCCTTTAACTTCGACGTAGTGGCTTTATTTTCTCTAGTTGTACCTTTCATACCGATTCTAAACGGGTTAGCCTTTCCTCCGGCCTTGCCTATCAATGGAGCGCTGCTCAAGTGATGTCGGGTTTGTCGTACTCCCCGATATGCAAAAGAAAATGTAAAAGCTCAACAACTATATAGCTAGTGGTCGAGGTCGATCACGGAGATGGAGTGGGTGTATACTAAGTCTATTCAAGTCTAAGTTTAGTCTAACAAGAGGATAAGATGTCAACTACTAACTAAGATTTAAACTAACGAATCGAAATGTAAGTAAACTAGAAGAATGAGGTAACAAAGGTTTGTAAATAAATGATAAAAAGGTAAGTTATTTGGGTTCACCCGAGTAAGGTGGACTAGAACAAATGGTTATTAAGTTATGGGTAACATATTGGTTTAGGATTAAAGCCTAATCTCTTAGGGCTCCTAAAGCTAAGCACAAAATTATCATTTAATGCCTAACCCAACATAAACATGCCATCAAAGTACTCCTCTTAGTTCTCACTCAAATGATGTACTAAACATATCAACAAAAGTCTTGCATTCTCATACAAGCATTTCATCAAACAATTCATATGCATGATTATGTAAACCAAAAAATTTATCCATAACCTATATGTTAACTACCCATATTCATAGTCTAACCCTTAGCCAAGACCCCCCTAAACCCTACAAGAGACTACTCACTCATGCTTGTAAGACAAATGTAAACAAATGATGAAATAAACACAAACAAAGGAAAACATTGTACTAATCCAAACAACAAGTAAAATGAACTGAAATGTAAACAACTCAAGTCAAAACTAAATAAGGAAGGAATTATACCAAACTGTAACACCCCTAATTTCTGTAATATATTTACTTAATTTATTTTCCCATATTTCGTATTTTATTTTCAGGGAAAATATTCGTCTCTTGTTTGTTTGTCTAGTTGGGCTCAATTTTGGTGAAGACCCATTTCCTTCTTGGGTTCCACGTGAATTTGGAGGAGATATGGGTGAGTTTTGGGCCTAGGTTCGATGCAAATCCATGAGCTCTTCTATAAATAAGAGGGGAAACTAAACCCTTACTTTTCTTTTCCACATAATTCTCAAAACCCTAACCTAATTTCCTCCTCTATTCTCTCCCCTTGGTGCCGTGTGGTTTCTCCCACCCTTGGGATTCATGCCGCCTTTCTTCCTCCTCTCTTCATCATCTTTCGTGGCTAGATCGATCCTACTTCTTAAATCTATCTATTCCTGTCGTAAGTTTCATGTTTTTCGCGTAGTTTTTATATTTTTATTTTATCGTTAGCAATTTTAATTGGGAACGTTTCCCTTTGGAACGTTTGGATTGATCAATGAAGGCATGAAGACTGCTCATGGAGAGGATATTTATATCGTGGACGAAGATCTTGAGAATTAATCGCTAAAAAGGTAACTAGGTGTTTCTCTTTTAATTGTATTTATGCTAATTGATGTGATTTACATGATTTAATGATTGATTTATATAATTGATACTTGTTAGATTGTATAGTATCATGATTAATTATGTTTCATATGTTTGTATACGTTTTAATGCCTTAATTGCGTGCCGTATAATGATTATGCGTTAATATGGGTGTCTTGTATGCGACTAGGGTTCATGAGTGAAACCCTAGAGACGGCTTGACCATGCGGCGAAGTGTGGTACGTAGGGTTATAGCTAAAGTTGGTATAACCTTGAGAATATGACTCAAAGTTATGGCTGAAGCTAGTACAACCTTGCGTTACGACTCAAGTTATGACTGAATGAGGTATAATCTTGGAAATATGAACCAAGGTTGTAGCTGAATCTAATATAACTTTGGATACGAGTTAAGGTTATGGCTAAGACTAATATAACCCTAGGATTATGGCTCAAGGTAATGGTTGGATCTAGTATAACTTTGAGTTTCGTGTCAAGGTTATGGGTGAGGTTAGTATAACTTCAAAGGTATTTGTTAAAACTATAGTCGAGGTAAATATAGCCTCGCACCAAGAGTTTATGTTATGACCAAAGTTACTATAACCTTGGTTGTTGATACTTGTTCACATGTTGTGTTGCATTCAGTTATAGTGTAGCACTATGTTTGCTTATATCGTTTGGTTACTCATGTTCGTATGATAAGTAGGAGAGTCGTTGTACTATCCTATGATTTGAGACATGATGTTGTTCATGCATTAATGGCACAATGAGTTATACTGTGCATTTATTGGTTGGCTGGTTGTATAGATGACGAGAGTATCAGTTATATACTGTCGGAATGAACAAACGCTACCCTTCGGGGATAGTTGTATGGTCTCTGGCCCCCGAGTGTCGTTCGGTGTACAGTTATTGCACCGAGAGGTCTGGCCAAGTCTTAGGCATATAGGCAGTGGTTATACACTATACATAGTACCTTGGATGCAGTTCGCTAATCGGTCCACAACCGATGGAGACACTTCTTTAATCGCTCTATCAGCTAGAGGCAGTTCGTTAATCGCTCTAGCAGTTAGAGGCAATTAGTTAATCGCTCTAACGACGTTCATTCTATGCATTGTGCTCATGGCTGGAGGCAGTTTGTTATACGCTTTAGTAGTTGCTTGGTTTGGTTATATTTGCATTGAGTTTGATTATCCTAAGATTCTACATGGTGTCATAACGTGGTTTGTTGTCATGTGTCATCTCATGTTGTCTAACTTTGAGTTATCATTATATATCGTTGTTCGATCATATCATTGTTTAATGGTAAGTTTGTATTGAGTTATCATGAGTATAGATGGTCTCACATGTTTACTGGTTTTGCATTTCAATTGTTATTGATTGTTGGTTTATTCAATTGTTGTAAACAATGACTGAGAGAGCATCTAGTTACTCCCGATGGATTGTTGACCCCCTTTCTCAGATGGTTCAGGTGATTTGCTGTTTGGATGATATCTTGCTGAGAAGTACTATGCGGCGAGATGAATAATAAATTAGGATTTTGATATCATTTTTTGAGAACCCCTTTAATAATGTAATGACTTTGGTTTTGGTTTTAGTAGCAAACCGGATTGGTCAGGTGTTTCCGTCACCTTGACCTTTTATCAGTGTTATACTCTGATTATTCTTTATTTTACGTTTTTCCATTTATTATATAATCCAGGTTGTTACAAAACAATAAGGTGTATGAGTAGTTGTTTGAAGTAGTACTTAGGTTCTATCACTTTCAACGAGCATTCGTTCTTGCAGATGGTACTTTGCGCGAATGGTGAGACTGATGCTGATCGCATTAAGAGACTTGAGGCTGCTTTGGCATCCATGGTCGAAGGTTTCACTACTCACCTCAACAACAACAATAACAACAACAACCGTCCGCATAAGACTGTGTTCGATCTTTTTGCTTGTCACCGTCCCCCAACTTATGATGGTGCAAATGATCCTACTGCTTTGGAGGCTTGGATTCGAGAGATCAAGAAGCTGCTCCTCGCTACTGAGTGTCCTGAGAATTAGAAGGTGAACATTGCCACCTACTATCTGAAGGATGAAGCCGACAATGTTAGGTTCTTTAACCCTCTTATTAGACTCTTCTAATATAGATCTAAGTTACTTGTTCAATTAGAAGATGAGAATCTAGTTGCATGCAAACAAAAACAAGAATAAGAGAGAAAACAATGGTTTCCTTACATTAGAATATAGGACAATATGGGCACAAGGAAGGATTCCTTCCAACCTTGTTCTTGAGTTATGAATATAAGGATGATCCTCCAAGTTTCAAATTAGAAACTCTCCTTTTGATTGCACCCAAGATTTCACCC
>VHZZ01000311.1:208436-221056 GCA_009801015.1 Silene noctiflora
GACTATAAATACCAACTTTTAGCCTTTCATAATTCACTTTCGCTTTTATAAAATTTCATAAAACCTAGTGAGGGAGTTTTAAAGGAGTTTTCAGATCTGTCTTGCAATAATTCCGTCTTAAAAATCAAAAAGGTATTTTTCGAATCCGTCTTATAATTTATTCAATTGTTTATTAAATCGTCTTATAATTGCATCGTTGACCACCCTTGACTGCCCTTGACTACACTGTGACCTAACCTAGGACTGCCGTTGACCTCATCGTTGACCATAGGCGTGGTGGTTTATTACTGTTGCCGCGTGTTTAAGACACGACGCGGGTCGTGTGTGTTGGGTGTCTAGTCCTAGTGGGGGTATGGTTGGGTTGCTGGTGGTTGGGCAGTGCTGACGGTGGTGGTAGGGTGGTGAGTCGTGGTGATTGGTGTTGTGGTGGCCGGAAAGCCGTGAGTAAGGGAGAGGGAGTTTGACGATGTTGTCGTGGGTTAGCATCGAAGGTGATGGGATGGTTGGAATCGTCGGCGTGAGGTGGTTCAAGGGGTGGTGTCGCCGTCGGTCGAGAGTGGCCACGGTGGTGCTAGGTTGTTGGTGGTGGTATGTGAGTGTTGTGAGGAGTTGCGTTGTGAGTGTTTAGGGACAGGATTTTGACCGTGCTCTGGTGGGTGGCAAGGCAGAGACTCATGGTGGTGGTGTTGGTGGTAGCATGGAGGGCAAGTTGGTGGTGAGGGAGGCTGCGGTGGTTGGCTATAGTGGCGGTGATAGGCGTGTGTTTAGGGGGGCGTTGTTGCGGGTAGAAGAGAGAGTGAGGGAGAGTTTGTGTCGTCTTAAGATGGGTTTTTAATATAACTAGTTTTCGTTATTCGTTTCCGTTATTTATTTTATTTATTTAATAATCGTTTAGGACGATTAGTAATTAGAGTATTTGTTTATTAGGTGACAGTTTTATTGAAGATTGATATTAAGTGATTAGCTCGGATTGCATTATTGGATTGCTTGCTTACGAGGTAGGATAACTACTCAACTTGTCTTACTATTTAATTGATAAGCGTAATTGTGGAATTGTGTTGATAATTTTCATTGGATGAATTATTGGATGTGGATTATATATTGTTGGATTATATATTGTTTGATTATTGAGTGAATATTATTATTATTGTAGGATGTCTCAGCTTTGTGTATGAGATGAATTGGTTGACAATTTTTTTTTTGTGGCACATCTTTTGTATTGGATACCTCAGTTTATACTGGGACGATGGATACCTAAACTCTGTTGGGATGATGGATACCTTAGTTATACTGGGATGATGGATACCTAAACTTTGTTGGGATGATGGATAACTCAATATTGTTTTGGGATGATGGATACCCCGGGCCAGGGATTGGCAGGATGAACGGGTGTTTCGGGAGATGAGCTTGGTTGTATTGGCATTGCATATCATATCGTGAATATTTATATTATACTTGTTATTATCTGTTGATAGTTATTCTACTCAACCTCGTGGTTGACCGTGTATTCGTGAACACCTGTGATGAACAAATTATTGGGGAGCAGTTTGCTTGGCAGGTTTTTGAGTTAGAGGACTTGGGAGCTTTCGGGACGCAAGGCATAAGATGTTGGACCATAGTTGTTGTCTAGATCACTTAGTCGACTGGAACTTTATCTTTATGTATTTTATTTATTTCCGCTGCGTAGTAATTGTAATATTAAAAGTTTAAATTTAATCAGTTTTATATAAAGTACTTTGGTTTGTTTTACTTTGTTATTCACTACTTCGGTCATTCCGAGATGGTAACAACTCTGTTTATTTGGGAATGTCTTGCTCAAGGCTACTGAATAAATGGGGGTGTTACAACATCATATGCCCTTTATTTAGCAACTTCTTTTTCTACCCCATTAATGATGAGTAGGGGTGTTGCTCGACTCTTTCGTTTCTATACCAGTGTATACATGATGACTATTTTATTCTTTGTCAAAACGTTTTTTCACTTTTCTATTTTCTTTTTCTCCTTTTCAAAGTCTCTTATTGACGAACAATGTCAAATGAAAGACAAAATTTCAACTCAAATGGATTATGCGCGAAATCCATCAACTAGGACTCAAAATCCCTTCGGGCATGCTACCTAACCGAGGCAAATCCAAGTTCCAGTCGACACTCCTAGCTATTCGAGTGATGAGGTCACCCACATGAAGAGCCACTCTTTGTCCCGGTGCATTTGGGAGCTTGTTGAGGTGAAGGGACAAGTGGTGCCCAATGTTGATCTTAAAGGCGGTGGGTTTGTTGAAAAAAAAAAGGAGCCTAAGATCTCCAATTCATCGGTCCGGAAAGTCCCATGCTCATCCTGGGAAAAGACAGTTCACCCCATAAACCTATGTCAAATTCTAATCGGGGCATTATGGCACGAATTAAATCGCCCGCTTCACCCTCGGTTGATCATTAAGGCCCGAGATGGCCTTCCACATACGGGAATAATGGAATCCCTCCGGCACCTTATGGGAAGGTGCATCCTCCAACCCAAAAATAAAACACAATTTGGACAAAGGGATGGTGTAATCCTTATTTATAAGGCGTAAAATAAAGAAGGCAACCATCCTCGATTGCCTATGCTTATAAACCCTCAAGGAGCTCAAAAACTCCCATCTAAGACGGGGGTAAGTGTGTTCTTGCAATCTATACATACCCTTTATCCCGACATCCTTGTACACGGCCTAGGTCTCCTTATCTAAACCAAGGTTTCGCATGGAATGGCGACAAATAAATCGATTCGAGGTGAGGGAACATTGCTTGAAGAGTAATAATTTACCTTTTTGAGACACGGTGACAAACTCTAGGCCCGGAAATTCAGGATCCGGACCCTTGTCCAAGCTAGCCGCCGCAACAATCTCGGCTTGCTAGTCCGCTTGGAAGCCATTGTTGAAGGATTGAGGAAGTGTGGTGGTGTTGGTGGGGGAGTTTGTAAAGGATTAGTGTTGATTTGAGGGAGTTTGGGTGAAATTTGGGAGAGAAAAAGATGTTAGAGAGAAGTAGATTTGAAGAAATTATGAAGGAATTATGAGGGTTTGGTGGGATTTAATCCCGTGTAAGGATCTCTCAACTAGTCTTGGACCGGCCGTCGGTCGGCCAGTTGGGAGCCTTTTACCCTTTTACTCAAATTTTCGATTTTTCAGTCAAATATAAAAGTGCTTGATGTTTGTGGGGGCACCAGTTGACGGTCCACTAGCACGGAGCTCTTCCTTCTCCCTTTAACTTCGTTTTCTCATCATGTGGGTGTCCCAAGCCGGCTGTCGGCCTACCTATTAGGGGACTCTCTTCTCTCCCTTTAATTTCGCGTTTTCAATGAATGGTGTCCCCAACCGGTGAGCCGGCCTGCCGGTAGGGAACCCTTTCCCTTATATCTGGCGTTGACATCTTCATGGGGGTGTTCCTAGCCAGCTGGCCGGCTCGCACTCCCTTTCACCTGTTTTCCCAAAAAAGTTCTTCAAAAATGAGTTGCGATCGGCGCCGGTGGGGGCAGCGGCCACCGGTCCACCGGCTCCAAGCTCTTTCCTTTGTTTTTCTCATAAATTTTTCAACTTCAATGTCCACGCCTCCCAGCCGGTTGGATCACCGGCTGTCGGCTGAGAGCCTCAATGCGTGATTTTTGTCATGTGTTCTTAAATATTCAATTTTAAAAACCCGACCTCTTCACTTGGCACGCTTTTCGTGTTTTCTGCATTCAAACTGACTTCAGCATGTTGGGAATTGGGCCAAGTGAAGGTATTGCTCTTGTTCCACATGCTACCGAGCCACTTTGGTGTGACATCCCGTCACCAAATCCAATTTTTCACAAGTTGTAAAGAATCCAAAGGTACCCATGATCTTTCTAAATGCAAGTACTATGTACAAGTTGGTGGTTCTTGAGGACCTCCACCAAACCATTGTTCAATTGTAGATTGAAATCAATCATCTCCCAAGGGAGGGGGATCTTCAAGTTCCATTGTGCGTTTGCTTTCAATTTGTTCTCCTTCGTAGAAGTACTTCATTCGTTGTCCATTGACTTTGAAGCATTAACCATTCTTGATTTTCAATTCAAAAGAGCCATAGGGGTACACGCTCACAACTTCAAAGGGTCCCGACCATAAAGACCTCAATTTTCCGCGAAATAATTGGAACCTTGAGTTGAAGAGTAGGACCTTGTCCACCACACTTATATCTTTCCTTGTGATCTTGGAATCATGTCATTGCTTAGTCCGCTCTTTGTAGAGTTTGGTGTTCTCATAGGCATCCTTCTTATACTCATCTAGCTCATTTAGTTGAAGAAAATGCCTAGTCCCCGCAATATCCAAGTCATAGTTGAGCTCTTTCAAGGCCCATCTTGCACGATGCTCCAATTCAAGATGAAGATGACACGACTTACGAAAAACCAAACGATAGGGAGTGGTGCCTATCTGGGTTTTGTCAACGGTTCTTAGCCTAAAGTACATTATTAAGCTTGACACTCCAATATTTCCTCGATTTGTTCACCACACTCTCGAGACTGGCCTTAATTTGTCGGTTTGACACCTCCACTTTCCCATTCGTTTTTGGGTGATAGGCAAGGGCAATTTTGTGTCGAACACCGTACTTCTTAAGAAAGGCATATATATTGCGGTTGATGAAATGTGAGCCACCATCACTTATAACGTCCCTAGGCACTCCAAAGCATGGAAATATGTATTCCTTGAAAAGCTTGACAACAACTCTTAAGTCATTTGCGGGAGCGGTGATAACTTTAATCCACTTGGACACGTACTCCACCGCGACCAAGATGTATTGGTTGCCAAATGAAGATGGAAATGGTCCCATTAAATCCACACCCTATACATCAGAGAGTTCAACTTCCAATATGTTATTAAGAGGCATCTCATCTCGCCTTCCAATGTTACCTCTTCTTTGACAAGAGTTACAAGAGTGAACAAAAGCATAAACATCCTTGAATAATGATGACCAATAGAAACCACAATGAAGAACCCGAGCTTGGGTCCTACAGGTGGATAAATGGCCTCCATAAGTCGTAGTATGACATGCTTGAAGGATTTCTTTTCCCTCTTTCTGTGTGACACATCTCCGGTAGATACCATCATTACACCTTCTATACATTAAAGGATCTTCCCAAACATATATTCTTGACTCATACCTCAACTTTTTCCTATCTTGACTATCAAATTCATCAGGAATAAAACCGGAACACAAATAGTTTGCAATGTCCGCAAACCAGGGCACGCTTCCTCTCACTTCCATCAAGCTATCCTCTCTCAACCATTCATCGATTGGCTCACTCTCATTCTTCACACCATGGTCTTAAATAGTGAGCCTAGACAAGTGGTCGACCACCACATTCTCGGCTCCCGCTTTGTCTTTGATCTCAAGATCAAATTCTTGAATTAATAGCACCCACCTTAAGAATCTTGGCTTGGCATCTTTCTTGACCATCAATTTTCGAAGTGCGGTGTGATCGGTGTAAACCACGACTTTATACCCGACAAGATAGGGCCTAAACTTCCCAATTTCATGGACAACGGCCAACATCTCCTTTTCGGTGGTGGAATAGTTGCATTGAGCTTGATCTAGGGTCATGGTTGAGTAGTAGATCACATGGTGCCTCTTGTCTACTACTTGGCCAAGAACCGCCCTCACGGTATAATCCGAAGCATCACACAGTATCTCAAAGGGTAGGCTCCAATCTAGTGCTCGGATAATGGGAGCCGTCACAAGTGCTTGCTTCAACCTATCAAAATACTCGAGGCAAAATTTATCAAATAAAAAAGGGGTATCCTTGAGGATAAGTGAAGTCAACGGTTTTGTAATCTTTGAAAAATCCTTAATGAACCTTCTATAGAAGCCGGCGAGGCCAAGAAAGCTTCTCACCCCCCCCCCCCCCCCCGGGGGTGACAAGTTTTCTATAGCCGTCACCTTAGCTTCATCAACTTCTATTCCCCTCTTGGATATGACATGACTGAGCACAACTCCTTCCTCCACTATAAAGTGGCATTTTTCCCAAATTGGGACCAAGTTGTGCTCCTCACATCGCCTCAAAACATTAGACAAATTAACTAAACCAATTTCAAAGGATTCTAAATGGACGCTAAAATCGTCCATGAAGACTTCCATACTCTTCTCAAGGAAATCGGCAAAAATTGCCATCATACAACGTTGAAAAGTTCCGTGAGCATTACATAACCCGAATGACATTCACATATATGCATACACTCCAATGGGACACGTGAATGTTGTCTTCTCTTGATCCTCCGGGTGAATGGGGATTTCGAAAAACCCGGACTAACCGTCGAGGAAGCAATAATACTCGTGTCCCGCAAGTCTCTTAAGCATTTGGTCTATAAATGGAATAGGGAAGTGATCCTTTAGGGTGGCGGCATTCAACTTCTGGTAATCTATGCATATACCCCCACCAGGTCACCGGACGGGTAGACACGTAAGTCCCATCACTTTGTTCCACCACGGTCACACCCCCATTCTTGGGTACCACATGGATGGGACTTACCCACCTACTATCCGAGATTTGGTAGATTATACGCCTCAAGAAACTTCAAAACCTCATTTTTGACAGCATCCGCCATCTTCGGGTTTAATCTCTTTTGACCTTCGACCGTGGGTCGACTTCCTTCTTCAAGGGTGATTCTATGAAGGAACAAGCTTGGACATAATCCTTTAATGTCATCAATGCTATACCCCAATGCTTTTTTGTGAGTTTTGAGAACTTGTACAAGTTTTTCCTCTTGAACCTTATTAAGGTTACCATTGATGATCACTGGATAAGTATCTCCCTTACCTAAGAAGGCATACTTAAGTGAGGGGAGTAGAGATTTGAGTTGCACCTTAGGAGGGAGCAATCCCTCAACCTTCTTGATAAGCTCGTTGTTAACTTCAAGGTTTTCATGCATCTCTTCATCATGTGTAGCAATTTGGAATATCTCTTCCAACTCGAATCCTTCCCTAGCTACTTCTTCAACAACCTCATCAATGATCTCAATTGTACAAACTTGATCTAGCATTGGCTTCTTCACAAGATTACGCAAGTTAAACTCGGCAACGCCGCCTTCAATTCTAAAGGATAGCCTCACGTTTCTTACATCAATCAACACTTATCCGGTAGCCAAGAATGTATTACCTAGGATAATGGGGGCATGGCTATCCTCCGGAATATCAAGCACTACGAAGTTGGAGGGAATGTAATATTTGCCTACTTTAACGAGCACATCTTCAAGTATCCCCAAAGGGCACTTGATATATCTATCCGCTAATTGGAGTGTCATGTTGGTGGGCATAAGCTCATTCATTCCAATTCGTTTAGCAAAGTTTAGGGGAAACACACTAACGCTAGCTCCTAGATCGAACATGACCTGTGATATTGAAACATTACCAATTATGCATGGGATAGAGAAGCTCCCCGGGTCACCAAGTTTAGTAGGCATTTTGTTCATCAAGACTGCACTATAATTCTCGGTCAAAGATACTAACTCTTGTCTACCCAAGTTTCTCTTCTTTGATAGAAAATCTTTCAAAAACTTAGCACAAGTTGGTATGTTCAAAATCACCTCAGTAAAAGGGAGAGTAACTTCAAGTTGTCTAACATTTCGCAAAATTTTGTATACTTGAAGTTCTTCCTAGACCTTATGGCTCTAGAAGGATAGAGAATATTAGTGATAAGTTGGGAATTAGAGTATACCTTTGGAGATGAACCATTGTTTGTTACCTTTGTGGAAGGTTGCACAAGAATTTCCTCACTTGCTTCATTCCCAACTCCCTCCTCATAAAGGAGGTCTCGAACAAACCCATCATCTTCTTTTTCCAAAGGAGCTCCCTTGCTTGTTGTTGCTCCACTTGTTACCCTTCCTTTATTAGTTTCACTCATTCTTGCCGAGGGAGTCATTGGTGGACTCTCCCTCCCTCATTCATCACCACTTCTTCCTTTTTGGATCAACTTCAACCTCTAGATCCTTGTAAGGGTCTTCAAGTTTCATTCCACTTCTCAAAAGCACCGCATGTCCTTGGTGACTATTTGAGGCATCTCTTGAGTTTTGACCTTGAGCTAGCAAGCCACTCGGCGGTCTTTGAGGGTTTGCCAATGCTTGGGGGGAAACTTATGACCCTAGGTTTCTATGGGAGAGTGTGATGTTCCTTATTTCTTGTTGGCTAGCATTTTCCAAGTTCTTCATATCTTAGGCATGCGTTGTTGCCATATTACCCAACACTTTCTTCAAGTTGTTGTAATGAGCATCCCCATAGAGCCTCCTTGTTGTGGTGATGGTTCTTGGAAGGGTTAATTTACCAAGGGGAGAGGAAATCCATAATCATGGTGATTATTTGGACCTTGGTTGTTGTTGTTGTAATTTGAACCTTGGCCTTGGTTGAATCCTTGGTTGCTTTGGTTAAAACTTTGAACTTAGAACCCTTTATTATAACCCCTTTTATTAAACCCTTGATTACCTTGCTCAAACCCTTGATTGTACTCAGAATCTTGATACCCTTGGTTATTCCCATAATTGTTTCTTTGGTTAAATCCACCATCCCTTGGTTGAGTGAATCCCAGGGGGTTCGTGTTTTTTTGTTTAGGTTTGAGTTGGTGGATTGTGGACATTTATGCTCTTATATCTAAAGTTGGGATGATTCCTCAAACCGGGATGATATTAGTTGGAATTCGGGTTGTAAGTGTTTTGATTGTTGTTGAATGGTGCTTTTGGAGGTCTGTTGGGGTTGTTGAAGGCTTAAAAGGCATTAACATCTTGTATCTCATCTTCACCACCCATGTTGTTGTAAATATTATTGGCACAAACATCATATGTATTCCCTATTCCTCCACACGATTCACATGTAGGAGCTTTCACATTATCCACCATAGGTGGCCCATCAGAAGCACTTACTTGATGTACTTGCTTCCTTGACATCTCCTCAAACTTCTTGGTAATAAGATCGATTTTTGCATTTGTTTCCGCATTAGAGGGAGAAATAGTTTCTGACGGGTATCGATTACTCCTTCTGAACATATTAACTCTAGAGCCATAGTTAGACTCGGAATCCACCATCTTCTTTATAAGAGCCAAACCTTCCGCATCCCCAAGGTGGTCAAAACCTCCATCCGCCGATGCATTAACCATATCTTTGGTCCTTGGTAACAATGTTTGGAAGAATGTTTTATCACATACCACATCGAGATTCTAGGCGGGGGCATCTAGCAAACAAATCTTGGAATCGGTCCCATGATTCCCCTAAGACATTCCCCATCTTCTTGTTGAAAAGTTGTAATCTCGTTACGAAGCATGGCCGTCCTTAGAAGAGGGGTAATATTTGGCCAAAATTGCCTTTGCCAAACCTTCCCAAGTTGTGAATGTGTTTGGTGGGTGGACATTTAGCCATCTATCTGCCTTGTCTTTTAGACTAAACTAGAACAACACGAGCCTTAAGTATCTTCGGAGACCCCGTTCCTTTTCATCATGGCAACTTTACTCTTGAACTTGCGTAAATGAGCATGGGCATCCTCATCGGTATTTCCATGGAAACTATCCCTCTTAATCAAGCCGGATTTAGCGGGATGAATTTCAAAGTTATTTGGAGCCAAGACATTAAAATTGATTGGAAAAAGGAGTCGTCCAGGTTTGGTACATTGTGGTCTCTTAGAGCCACCATTTGAGGGTGTGTGATAGGTGTATTAGGTGGTGTGGTTGTTGGGGTTTGTATGTTTTGGATGTAACACCCCCATACCTCAAGGCACCTTATCAAGGACTACCTCAAGTTGTGGAAGTGCTACCATCTTGGTTACCCCAGGAAGTGTACATCACATAAACCATAATGCAACATACTTAAAGTTTAACTTTATTAAAAAGGTTACAAACTCCCAAAAATAAAAATACAAATCCAAATCTCAAAACTGTGATAACAAAATAAGACAAAGTTATGCGGAAGCTAGACTACTAGATAACTGGTGATGACTCCGCCCTGCCAATCCCCGCAGCAACATCAACAATGATAATCATCGTCACCTGCTAAACCAACTGCTCACCATCCCCGAATGGATCACCACAGTTTTGAAAACAAAAACTAGGTCAGTCAACTATACAATAATATAACATATCAATACATAAGCATGAACATCCACTATAACCCTAACCACCAACTCCAAATTTCATAGTAACCAGTAACTGACTACACACCAAGGTGTGTAGCCCTGCCAGATTACCAATCGCAACCGGTAATCCACGCCGCCAGTGGGGACCGCAGCCTTACCACCAAAATCCCCGCTCACGCATGAGCGAACCCAAGTTCATTAATGTGCACATCCCCCTTGCGTCGAGAAACACAAGAGGCGAACAATGGGGGTGAGACCATCTCTCGCAATGGCTCACAATACCAACTTCAAACTCTAACAACAATATCCATATCATAAACATTGTATGAACAAATCATAAAACAGTAGCAAAGATCTTCACGTTATAATACATATCATTCTACAGTCAACTAAGTAGGAAAACCCTACCTTTTCGCAATCCATTATCCCGCAGCCAACCATACGAACGCACAATGAATAACACATCGTCACCTACAACACGATAATCAACAATCAACAATACATGCGATGACCAACACTCTAAACCCCCAAATTAGAGTTTTCCAAAACCCCTAATGACAACCATAAACCAACTAAGAATAAAGCTAGAGACTTACCGACGAAATAGACACGGAAAAAGAGATGCAAAGACTCACGATCGATTAACCCTAGACTTGGAGATGATTAGAATGATTACAGAAACTGTGTACGTAGTTTCGGTTTTAAAAAAAACCTCAGGAAATGATTTAGAAATGCTTAACACGGCCTTTTATACTCCTATAATTATCTTAATCAAAACCGCGAAAAAAAACGCGTTACAAACCAGACACTCGGTCGAGTACGAGCCACTCGACCGAGTAAGACACACCCGACCGAGTGCGGGACACTCGATGGAGTAAGCCACACTCGACCGAGTGTATTACAGTGGAAGGGGTTTTCTAGTGAATGATCAATTATGTCTTTTGTTTACTCTTGAATGGTTATTTGAAGATGGGATTGGGTGGATGTGGTTGCTTGGTTTAAGGTTGCTTGAGCGGAGTCTCGAACCCTTGCTATTGTGCTAGTCCTTAAAGCTCGGAGAAGCCTTTCGAGGTCGGAATTGAAAAGCAAAGCGTTGTTATCCATCCTCGGCTTGCAACTCAATGAACCGCTAGACTCCTAGTGCTTTTTAGGCACTAGGGATAAGTAATAACACAAGCACTCTATACGAAAACAAGTAACTATTCAAACAAGCAAACACCAACACAATAATCAAAGCTAAGACTCTAATTAACTAGGTACAACCTTATGCCATTCCCGGCAACAGCGCCATTTTGATGTCGGATTTGTCGTACTCCCTGATATGAAAAAGAATTTGTAAAAGCTCAACAACTATATAGCTAGTGGTCGAGGTCGATCACGGAGATGGAGTGGGTGTATCTATTCAAGTCTAAGTTTAGTCTAACAAGAGGATAGGAAGTCAACTATTAACTAAGATGTAAACTAATGTATTAAAATGCAAGTAAACTAGCAGAATGAGGTAACAAAGGTTTGTAAACAAATGATAAAAAGGTAAGGCCTTTAGGTTCACCCGAGTAAGGTGGACTAGAACAAATGGTTAATAAGTTATGGGTAACATATTGGTTTAGGATTAAAGCCTAATCTGTTAAGGTGATAAGTAGTATTTTAGTTACATTTTACCCCGCATTTATACTTTATTCCGACTCGATTTTGCATGCTTAATTGATTAAAAATCTCATTTAATTACTAATTTATAATAATTAGTCGTCTTAATTATATTTAATAATTGATCGGATTTTATATAATAATTATATTTCCATTATTTAATTAATATAATATGTAGGTTTGACGGGAAAATAAGACGGAGGAGCAAGACAGAGATTTATGTGAGTCGGAACAATGAGAAGAAAATAAGCTAAGTATACGAAAAAAAGCTTCATCGAGCATGTTTGCGACGGTCTTTGCTAAGCCTTTTCTACCGCCTCCGGCCACCATAACAACCACCTCTCCCCACCCTTGGCCACCCTCCACTTCCACCTTCACATCCCAACCACCCACGGCCACCACATCCACCACCAGAAGCCTCCACGATCCCTACAAACTACCCMGTCCATCAACATCTACAAACAATAACTTACTTTGAACCCATATCCAACCACCATTTCAGCCACCAATACCACCACCCATGACCACCACAGTCATCCACCATCACCCTCCAACACTCCTCAGCCACCGGAGAGCACAGGAACAGCAACCACGGAATCGACAACCACCCTTCTCACACCCTCATCTCGCGCGAAAACAGAGCATCAGTATGCCCCTGCCGGCAACCCTTCTACCAGCCAACCGGCCACCACACACACCCCACCTTCATCCCCGTCCTTGCTTCAAAGTGCTCGGTTCCGACCAAGCAACCGGCGGCCGGCCAACCGGCTCCCAGCTTCCCTCTTATTCATTACACGCACAAAACACACCACATGTTCCCCCTGCCGGTGCACCGGCCTCCGGCCACCCTACTCCCACGCTCACCCAGCCATTTCCTTCCC
>VHZZ01000311.1:249429-262128 GCA_009801015.1 Silene noctiflora
AATTTGTTAACTGCTAATATGCATTTCGATAAATTAAATATAATGAGATTATCAAGTGAAAAAAGTCATTTGAAAACAGTAATCTAACTATGATAATGGTAATTAAATACAAAATGCTATAGAAAAAAAAATAAAAAATCATAATATTTTTAAAAAATAATAATAAGCTAAACGCCTACCAAGAAAATACAATCAGAATTATTATCAGTGGATTTATAATATGCCACAGAAATTTGGTAACAAAAAAAAATACAAAGTTTAAGCAGTTCATATAGATAAATTTCTTAAAATAAATGCAAAATATTTGAATATTATAATCTCAAAAAACGAAAAAATAATTAATTATAAAACTATTTTAATAAAACCGACTTATATCAAGAAAATCCAAAATTAGTATGACTTTGAACGATTTATACATCAAGAATATGAGTAAATATGGTATGACACAATCATATGGAGAGAAATTAAAATTTATCACACCTTATAAATTGAATAAGATGGTTAAACCATAAGAAATGTGATTTAGGGAAAGAGGAGTTGAGGCGCTTGCGAGAGAAGGAGGGAGAAAATTAGGAGATTAACTTTAATTGAGCAAGGAGGTTCACGGGCGGACGAATAGGGTGAAAAGTTGATTTACTTTGGTGGTCATTTACACATTTAGGGTATTTTAAATTTTTAACGTATATCCATATAAAAAGGGGATATAGAAGATTTTACCGCGTTTGGGCCTTTTCGTATATAATATTAGATTATACAATAAGTCTCTTTTAAAACGGATATATACGGGTCAAATGCATGTCATTTGCACAAAGAAAGACAAGTCTTTTGCTAATATTTGGGCATTTTGTTTTTGTTTTATCTATGAAAATAGTAGCTATTTGATCCGTCTTAAATTAAGACGGATAGTGTCAGTCTTAAATTAAGACGGATTCGGTCTTTAAATCAAAAACATCCTTACAAATTATAAATAGAAATGTAAATAAAAATATTCATGAAGAAAACATCCAAATCGACCTAAATACATACCCGTGCAATTTTGCACGGGTTTAAAACTAGTTTGTTATATGTTACCCTAGCAACATCCAACTATTATGCTAATTCTAAATTAGGAGTGTTTCATGCAAAAGCCAATCAACTGAATGCTTTTTGTATTGAAAGAGAACCATGTCAACCAAAAGTTTAAATTTACAGTTGATGGCAAATAATGTAAATAATGTAATGGCATTATAACTTAATATCATACTAGTTTTAAAACTCGTGCAATAATTGCACGGATCGTAATAACAAGCACTATTAACAGAATTGCAAAACTTGTCTTCTCGTTTCAACTAATATACTCCCCCATATTCTATATTTTCTTCCCCTTTCATTTTTCCACAAGAAATAAGAAAGTGGATTTGGACCACACAAAACTCATTACCCCACATATCATTTAATTTGGACCACTCATATCATCCCAAAAAGGAAATAGAGAAGAAAACCCGAATAACCGAATAAGGAAATAGGGAAGAAAATATATAATAGGGAGTATAAGATATGAATATTATAATATAATCAGTTCATGGATTATACAACCGGGTGTACAATGCTATTGTACATCCAAGATTATTTCAGTCTTTTTTAAATTACTTTTGAAAAAAAAAAAAGTAACGTAATCCAATTTTCAATCCAATCCCCCTTCTCTCTATAACTGCTTCCATATTTTTCTAACTCTTCTCCATCTTCCTCCATTATCCAGTTAATGAATCATCTTCTCCCTTAAATTATTATAATTAATTGACTATGCAAAACAAATCATATGACGTGACTCGTGAGCATCATCTTGAAGGGATTTTTTTATCCAAAATTTCTAATGCATGAAAATAGTTGAAGCTCATGTTATTTTTATATTCGCTCATATTCTTTTTAGATTAGCTCGTATTCTTATCTTAATAGCTCGTATTCTTACATGCTCGTATTTTAAAGCTTGTGGTCCTTCTAAGCTCATATTCTTTTTACATTGGCTCGTATTCTTATTTTAATAGCTCATATTTTTATCTTAATAGCTCGTATTCTTATGTGCTCGTATTTTGTAGTTCGTATTCTTTTAATAATAGCTTGTATGATTAATGTAGAAATTTACCTCAAAGTATTGTTAGATGCACTTTTCCTTCTTGATGATGATGTAAATTGCTTCTCGTTTCCCCAAATATTGTTAAATGCGTTTTTTCCCTCTTGATGATGATGTCAATTGCTTTCGTTTCACCATTTTAGAATCAAAATTAAGGAGAAGAGAGGTTTGTCTATTATTGTTTAAGAGAAATTTAGAGAAGGGGTAGATGAGGGTTTGTCGAGTGAAGAGAAAACAGAATTAGGGAAAAGGAAGATGTGTAGTTTTTTTTTTTTTTTTTTTTTTTTTTTTTGGGTTTTAAATGATTTGATATATAATATATGGGCCTGTTGTATAATGCTACCATACAACAGGGTGTAGGATCCTATTTGTAATAATATACAGTTATATTTTGTTAGATTTAAATTAAATAAAGGTATTTGACATGTTAGACGCAAAATAACGATAAAAATATAACTGAAAAGACAAAATGATATTGATAATACTTGAGTCTCAAAAAGTCGTACGTGTATATTTATATTTTAGCAATATGTTTTATATATTTATTAGTGTTTTTGAACATCATACTATTCTTGAAAACCATCTCTCTGTTTTTTTAATTAGTACTTGTGTCAATCCAAAATCTTTACTTGTATATTTTTATTTTTAATATAATTTATAGTATAAAATGATATAATATTTTTGTAATTTTTGATTGATTCATGTTGTATTTGTAATTTTTCAATTTGTAATTTCTTGACCACAAATAATTTGTAAATATCATGTATGGATTTGTATGAATATGTATGGTTTTGTATAATTTACGCAGTTTATTGTGTGTGTTTATATAGTTGTTACTTGTTAGAAATGTAAATGTAAATAGTGCTGAAATTGTAGAAAGAAGATGGTAGAGAAAAGGAAATAAATCGCCCTAAATGAAGGAGCATCAGCTTGGAAAAAGTAGGGCTTTTTTATTTTCCTAAAAATTAAGGGATCTATGAAAATGCTTTAAAAGATTCTCCTTTTATAGAAAGGAGACTAGAAGGAGTGTCTTAGAACTTAGAAGGGGCACAAAATTTCACAAAAATCTAATAAAACTGTCGAAGTTTTCATTTTCAGCGAGGATAAGCTACTGGTAGACTCTCCGGCCCCCTCATTCCACCATTGAGTAAACGACTTCAAATAACTTGAACTTTTCACAACAATGTATTTCAAGTTTCTCTCAATTTCTTGATAAAAAGTTTGCATCTGCCACTGCTGTTATCATTGAGTTGTAGAATTATATGTTCCACTTAAGTTTGATGGGCATATTATTAGGGAGTAAATAGTTATAAGTAAGTATGAACATACCCACTAAACCACTCATCCATGTTTTTTTATTCCCACAGTTGAAAGACGCACATAATCTCATGCATGATTCCCCATATACGACGGGAGTATATTATAAAGAGTGTTAGCTTGCGCTTCCATCAACTCAACGCACAAAACAAAACAAATTATTCCAATATTGGAACTTTGGTTCGATGTAATATGGCTTCTAATTAATTAAAATGTTGTGCAAATTGCGAGTTGTAGGCGCTCCAAAGGTACCAAATCTTGAACCAAACAGTACTAAATAACCAAACGCAGAAACTTAAAGCTAAGCTACGGAGTAGAGACTAGGGAGACGAGACGATTTTGAACAAATTAATGTACTCCATTGGATGTTAGAATGATTGTTTATTTGTATGCAACGGACTATTCTCCCATATCGATAAATTAAGAGTGTTACACTAGTTGATTTTATATTGGAACCGGATTACTTGAGACTCGCTTCGGGTGAAGCCTGGCAGATCGGTTTTATATTCTTAACAAGCCCCCTTACACAAATGCATGCTTCCCCATACCTTGTGGTAATATTCTACTTTAGAATTGAGAGGGGTGGGATTCGAATCCGTGACCTTTAATTTTGGTCATACTGACTCTGATACCAAGTAAAAAAACCATCACAACCAAAAATTTAAGTTGATAGTTAGAGTCTCAAATTCGGTTTTATACTCTTAACAAACCCCTTGGCATGGTTCGCGTATTGTTGAGGAAATATCGAGTAGTGCCAAAGCCGACTAATCAGCTACATACGGACTTAACAACGCAGAGCTTTCTAATTTCATAAGATAAACGAATTAAATGAATACTCAACAACCTTACATAGTTACATGACGAGTTATAATTAGAAAAGATGGTTATAGTGCAAAATTGCATAGATGCGGTAAACTGATGAGATAGAGACCTACACATAAATTCTAAATTATGATTTAAGATTGAGATATTTATTTTATATATAGTTAGAATTCGATAAATATTTATCACTCACTTGCACAAATGAGATAAAAAGAATAATATGTAGGGAAAAACAAAACTAAACTTTGTACAAGCATGATTCCTCTATTTAAATTTTAAAATAATTGTCATATTACTTGACTAGTTTTAACAATAAAACGTACTACGAATTGTTCTGAACGGAGATTAATAACCGGTGAAAAGACAAAGCAATGGGGCAATGAGTAAACAAAAAGGCTTCCACTTTGATATATAGTACTCATTAGTGTTTACAAGTGAATTAAGGAGTAGCTATCAACTTGGTGCAACATCATGTACAAGTACTATTTACATCTATCTATCAACAACATAATACTATACAATTGCTAGCTACATGCATCTTCTCTATCACCACAGCCGTACATTATTATATACTTAAGTCTTAAAAAACATTGAGAAACCTTAACCTAACTACTCTCTCTGACTAGGATCCCATTTAACCCTGCAAGCTGCCTTCTCCTTCTCTGCTTTATTTTACCACCTCCCTTTTTATACTTCTCACCTAGCTAATTATAGAGTAACCCTATTACGTTCAATCATGATGTATCTCTAATGCATATTCATCTTCCATTTTAACTTATCATTCCTCCCTTCTAAACTTATTGCCAAACCCACAAATATGGTTTACAATTTTAGGTTTACTTGTATGATTATGTTCTTTTCGGCTGAAAAAAACTTAGCTGAACGGAATGAAGCAGAACTGAACTGAATAGAGTTAAACTGAAATAAGATGAAATCAAGTCCAAAAAGACAACGCCATAGTAATTTATTTTTCCATTTAATATATTTAGGTTAGAATTAGAAAATCTTAACTTTGATAAATGTGTAAAAAAGAAATGAAACAATATCATATGATACAAAGATATTTACCAAATGAAAAGATTGTGTAGTTTCTGTCGGAATGCGCTATTTCTTATGAGTATGTTAAAAGAAATTAACTTTGGTCCTGGTTGGTAAATAGTAGAGGTAGATTGTAATAACGGATAACGTTATCAGAATACGGTTAGTAGATTTTAGTTGTAGGTTTGAGTAGCTAATTAATTTAGCAGATTTAAGAAAAGGCGTTTGGTAATTAGAAGATTATAGGGCAATTATACCATTTTCATGTATAGATTGAATATGCTATTGCAATATGCTGCTAATAGGGCATATTCAAAAACAGTAGATTCCGACCAATATGCTATCAGAATATGTCATTTACCAAACACATCAAATTAGTAGATTGATTAATCAACGTACTATTTAGGTAGAAATCTTCTAATGTCGGCCAATATATTGTTTACCAAACAGGGCCTCTGAGTTTCACACGATAAGACAGTTTACGAGTCAATTTAACTTTTAACTTATGAGTCAATTTAACTTTTAATTGGATTATTTAAAGAATAATCATAATTATTAAGTTGATATATATATACAAGAGATGGCTAAATAGATACTTTCTTCTTCAAAGATATAATTTGTCATTCGAATCATAAATGAGGTAATGATAATTTTACTACTTTCTCTTTAGAATACGCAAAACATACAAACAGCAAGGCACTTCTAGAAAGGGAATAAACAAAATAAAAAGCAGTTATAAATAAAAACCTCTTCATTGAATAAAGGGATTTCAAGAAAATGATGAGCAACTAATAAGCAAGGAAACAAATTTTTTTCATGAGATGATTTTATGTGTAAATTGCCTTACATTTTAATAATGCCCTGTTTCATTGGGTTGAATTGGGTTGAATGAAGTTGAATTGAAGTGAGTTGAGCTGAAATGAATTGAGTTGAATGAAGTTGAACTGGATTGAAATTTGCTGAGATAAATATAGTTCAAATAAGCTGAATTGAGTTAAGCTGAACTAAAGTAAGCTGGATTGAAAAGAGTTGAATAAAAGTTGAAATTAAGCTGAAAATAACAAAGTTTAAGATAGTACTTTCAAAAAATTTAGCATAATTAACCACCACTCCCATTAATTCACCATAATTTAACGTAAAACAATTTTGTACGAGACCTGCGGAAAAAGGAAAATATATCGTCCATTGTAGAAAAATTACAGGTACGATATGCAACTATACAAGTTATATTATATTTTTATTTTATTTTTTTCTAACATATAGAAATATTTGAAAGAAAGATAAACTTGATAACTTGCCTTGTTCACCACCTTGTATAGCAAATTATATCCAAAGATTTGATTATAGCTCAGACTTTAAAACTTCCCACAAAAAGACAAGAATAATTTGATTAAAAAGGTCAAAATTTCAACGAAAGGTGGAGAAACAAAACCAGAAGTATAAAACTTGCAACAACAAAATAAATAAATACAACAGAATAAATAAGCATCTAATCTTATTTTATAAACAAAAGAAAAAAGAATCTGGAGACAGCACATTCTACTTTGACAAGCACTTGACAATTTGCATTTTTTTGGAGAATGAATAGTAGTGTACAAACTCTCTTTACCTCTATTTCTTACTTGACATTCAGAATACTACCGCGTTATCCGGTGATACCGAAATTTGTTACCATCCTCACAGATACTCTTCTACACATACCGAGCTCATTGCTTTAGTAAACTCTAAACTTGCTCTATACGAAAGAGGGTAATACAGAAACTCGGTACTAATCCGATAGACTCATCTCATTAACCCTATTAATTGGACGTCTTTTGGAGGGGACCCCTTAGGCTATAGGTCTATAGGTCTATTTCGAACTTAGTACGTTCGATTTCACTATAAATACCCCTCTCCCTTTCTCGACATATTTGCATCAAATCATACTTACATCCTTAGTGCTTACTTTGTTTCAAACAAAATAAGATAATACTATTACTAACATTCTTAACTTTCTAACCACCATTCTTTTATTTTCTTCTTAGCCACTTAATTACCCTTCTTTTATTTCTTCATTCTAACCACCTCATTTTAGTTTACCATGCTTTCTCCGGCTACTGCTCGTTTCGCCGTTGGCGTCTTAGGTCTGTTATACGACGTACTCCGTATAATTTATTAAACAATTTACGTCCAAAATGTAAATAAACATCATTAAGACACACGTAATTTTATTTGATCTATAATGATGGATGTTTTTTTTTTTTTCATTTTCAGGGAACATCATCTCACTCTTCTTGTATTTATCACCCGTGTAAGTAATTTAATTTCCTTAGCTATTTGTTACAAAATAAATAATTAAAAGTATAGAATATATGCATGCATCCTGCATGCATGTTAAAATCGGTCATATAGTGGGCCATAAGGGTCCTCCATGCATACATGATACATCTATACATATCACACGTAATTATATTTGAAGGAAAAGTTTATTTTATACAATTACTACATAAAAAGTTTATATTCATAAAATTTTACTGATAAACATTTTTACAATTTGCTAAAATTTGATAACATTGAAATAAACACATGAAGGTAGTGGAGGACATTAGAAGGGTTGCGAACATGCCTAACCTGGCCTGTTCGGCCTTTTATGAACTTCCTGCTTTTTACTGATTTTTATTTTTTTTTGTTTCAAGATCCGTTACTGATTATTAGACGTACAAAATTTGCAGACCGACGTTCATTGACATATGGAGG
Organism: Silene noctiflora; assembly: GCA_009801015.1. NCBI lineage: Eukaryota > Viridiplantae > Streptophyta > Magnoliopsida > Caryophyllales > Caryophyllaceae > Silene > Silene noctiflora. The sequence goes on from VHZZ01000311.1 coordinate 257,453, forward strand.
AAGGGCTCGGTGGACAAGTACTCAGCTACAACATACTTGGTGACATTTCTAAATGCAATGTTATGGAGCATTTACGGGATGCCATTTATCCAACCTAATAACATATTGGTCTCTACTATTGCCGGTATAGGCTTAGTAATTGAGCTTGTTTACTTGACACTCTTTGTTATTTACTCCGATGGCAAGAAGAAAAAAATGACTGTCATCTTTATTACTCTTGCTGAAATACTCGCTGTCGGCATTGCCTTGGCCATGGTCCTCTTCTTCGCCAAGACTACCAAGCGCCGTGCTCTTATAATCGGATTGCTTGGTGATGTTAGCGGTGTTGTTATGTATGCCGCTCCCTTATCCGTCATGGTTAGTTTTTCCTAGCATTTCTTGCTCAGTGACAGACTGAGAAGCTTAATTCAGTTGGTTAAAATACGAGTAAATGATAAAGGGTGACTGTCTGATTTATGTATAAGTAATTTACAGATTATCAAAAATGGAGGTAGGTAGTTAGGTGCCAAAATAGTTGGGAGGACGACCGGAAACATAGGAAAATAGGAATATAAATGAATGTGATACAACATAAGAGTAATAAATAAGAATTGAAGTGAAGAATGACAAGTAGTAAGTGATTAGTCATTTTCATGAAGAATTAAATTTGTTGTTGGCAAAAATGCAGAGACAAGTGATAAGAACAAAAAGTGTGGAATTTATGCCGTTAGCGATCTCTGTGACATCCTTCGCTAACGCTCTCGTATGGACTCTCTATGCCATTCATCCTTTGGACCCTTACGTCGCGGTATGTTCCTTTCTCGCATCCTACCGATTATTATTATTATTATTATTATTATTATTATTATTATTATTATTCTTAAGATATAAAATCAATTGATTAAATTATGCATATACGAATATGCGATATGATAACTACTTTATTTAGGTTATAAAAAGTCAAATAATTCATTGGCTCAGTTATAATTTATTTGACTGAAATGCATTATAATAAATCATGTCCATTCATATATCATGAATAATGTTGCATGACCATCTATGTTTGGCTCATTTCTCTTCTTCTTTTTTCCCATTAACCTAATCTTTTTCAACATAATTTCTCCTAGTCCTACACTTTGTTATTTGTCATTTTGTTAAATTAATGGATTTCTTACTCATTAAGTTCAAAAGTTGCATGTAGTTTTATCATATACAGGGTTCTCTGTATTATGCAAATAATTCCGTTCGAGCATTGTTTTCCTCTTAACTTTAGCTTAAAATAGTGTCCTAGATATTCACTACCGTTAGTTTATTTCGTTTTTTTCTTTTTTCCTCAAGACATTTATTTTCCTTTTGTTAAATAATTCTTGTAAAAAAAAAATGAATGACACGAATTAAATAATTAAGACGGAAAGAATAATATGACACGGAGCAGTGCAAGTCTCCATACTAGAATAATTCTCTCGATATACATGTAATCAATCACCTGAACAAATAAAGTATTTGAAGAGGTGAACATAAAACGGTCAGACATCATCATACGTGATAATAATTGTACTAGAATGCAATCATTTTCCAACTCCATTTTCCAAGATCCTGAACTATGGGACGACTCTCCATTATTGTACGGCTACTTCACATAAATACAAAACCATATTTGACTTATTTAAAGACTTTTCATAAACTGACGTGTACCCTACTAACCAAACCATAATCATAATAACTTGTCGAAAATAATTTAATCACTTTAAAATAAACCGTCGTAAAAGTTTTTTATTGAAACTGACTCAAATCATTACGTTCATTCAGACACGTCCATACTCCATCGACTAAATGTTACTTCTATTTAGCTTCTGCTTCATCATAATAATTCATACAACGGTCTTAAACAGAACTTATGACAAGTAAAATTAACGGGGCATTTTATTTGTTGATTTGGGTGATGCAGATACCAAATGGAACAGGGTGTATACTTGGGCTAGCCCAACTTATACTATACGCGACATATTACAAGTCAACAAAGGCCCAAATGGCTGCAAGGAAAGCAACACTCAAGCTTGAGATGGGCTTGAAGGAAGTGGTTATTGTTACTAAAGAGCCCAACAAAGTTAATAGCCTCCCTCCAAATGACGGTTTTGCCCCTAAGATTATTGCTGCCTAGATTAGATATAGACTTGTTGTACTATTAGCTTAATTAAGTATTTTAAGTCTATGTTTAATTAATGCTAATGAAATCAAATGTTGGTTATTTGAAGTTGTAATCTTTTTCTTTTTTTTTTTCTTCATAATAATACCATGCAATTGGTGGATTAATTAATGGGAGTTATTTTATAAGTCTACACATGCATGGGACTATATCTACTTACATAATTGGTCGATCTATCCGATGATGATTAGTGTATAACAACTTATTGATCTTGAGTCGACTTGAATAAGATAAAGTTTAAGTTGATCGTGTTGGAGATTGATTTAATCAAGTTTGAACCGAGTTTTAGACTATGTTTATGGTTTGACGACAAAGGGTGATGAATAATGTAGGTGAGTAAGAGGTCATATATGTTTACTACGAGTCCCCGGTAGCCGCCTTTGGCTAAGCAACTATTCAAATTGGAAGGGGTACTGAACGTGAGAAATGGAATGGAAATGGAAAGGATGCGGGGAATAATAAGATTATAAGAAGAAGGTGTGTATGTATGTAGGTGACAAGACATAGAAAGGCAAGATCAATCCACTTAAAGAATAATCCTCCTTATCGATGGATGGATGAATGGATCGATCATGTAATTGAAATCTATAGATGGAGATATGTCCGTAGAAAGTGAAGTAACTAGTAAGGTTATTAGCTAGTTTCCATATTCATAGGATTAGAATCAGGCAAACAAAATTGATGATATGGTCAACTTAAAACTAAAAGGAATATATGCATGTCTTATTGTAACCACTATTATTGCTTCTACATCATGTCTCGTATTCATAATATTTATCTGTAATCTACTACAGTACTATAAAGCTGCCACCCTTGCTCTGTTTATGCATATATGCCTCTTCTTCATTGCTCACTCCTCTTATCTGAAAGCGTAGTTGCGTACTTGCGTGTGGTACAAGGCCAACAAAACGACCACCTCAAATAAGACCATCCTATAACATACTACATTATATATAATATATGCTACGACTAATAAATTATACTCGTATTATTATACACCATATTTAATAACCTTAATAAAGGGTATATTTCTTTTGCCTTGATTTCATCGTACTTCGGTTCAGTTGAGTTTAGCTTCACTCAATTCAGTTTAGTTTAACTTTATTCACTTCAGTTTATTAAAGCCCCATTCGAAGCTCCGTTCAGTTCGTTGTAGCTTCATTAAGTTTATATCATTTTACCAATACTCATAACTTTATTTATTTATTTATTTGTTTTCTATTATTATTATTATTATTATTATTATTATTACTATTACTATATGCTACTCTTTTTAGGAGAAATTGTTAAACAAAATAACAAATACTACCACCACCACCACCACCACCATTTTACTACTATTATTATTTCACAACTACTATTTTACTATTACTATTATTTTGTTGTTAGGCCTCGTTTGGTTGCCATACGAGAATTAATTTCCCATGATTTTACAAAACACGTGAATTGCCCAAAACTTGTTTGGTTGGCATCCGGGAGTTGGATTCATGCGGGAGTTTTCAACTACCTAGGGGAGACTAGGTAATTAAATTCCTCCATAATGGAGGAATTGGAAACTCCTGGGAAAATGCAATTCACGTGATTTTGGGCAAACAAACAACCTCCATTTTTCCAATTCACGTGAATTCTCAATTCACCCACTTTTAATGGGGCAACCAAACGACACATTAGTCTAGTTCAATACAGATTAGTTCATATCCATTTACTTCAATTTATAGAATTTTAGTCCAAAATAACAGGACCTATGTCTATAATAAAAAGACAAACAATTAACTTAGACATTCTAAAATAGAATAAGCAAATAAATGAGCGGGAGTGACGGAGAAGAATACAATATAAGGTGGTATGAAGTTACAACCCGACCTGATTTGAAAACATGCAGAATATTTCATGTGCGACCTTTAGTTTACAGAATTTATAAGCAAACATAACTAACATTTATAACTAAGCATGAATATGTTGTGTAGAATGGTTAACTAATAAGGTCTTTGAAATTTGCATGGGCATTAGATACTCTCATTTGTTTGTCTTTTAAGAGCAACTTGCATAAAGACTATAATTGTCAATATGATTTGGCATTTGATTCTTTTACTTGTGTACCCAAATAATTCCAATCACTTTCTTTTGGATTACATTACTTCCATTATTGTTTGTGGCTTAAAATAGATCCAACTCTTTGGTGTTTTGAATTTTTCTGAATTCTATTTGTGCTTGTAATTTGTTAGAGATATTCAATGTATTACTCATGACCTTTGATATATTCACCGCCATAGCTCGATCACCTAAAACAAAATTGACATTCATCTTAATTGTTTCCACCGTCATTGGTCGATCTCCTGGAGATTCTTGTATGTGTAAGTTGCCAGGGTTTGTGTTCCAATGTTACTGATAACTATGTTATCACCTTATTATTTTGACCAAAAACCCTTAACTCGGTCTCAATTTCGAAGCATTTTCATGTTAATCCCCCTTGCTTTATGATCAATTTGCA
>VHZZ01000312.1:33951-58357 GCA_009801015.1 Silene noctiflora
TTTTTTTTTTTTTTTTTTTTTTTAAACGGATTACTTAATATTACAACTTACAAATGACATAATTATTTAACGGATTTAGCAATTTTGTAATAACAGATTGTCGCAAATTTCTATTTTAATAATTTTCTGCTTTATCGTTTAACTCAACCTCTAATTAACTTGCAAAAACACATTCAATCGCTCACAAAATAATCAAGTTTATGTAAGACAAGTAAATTATTTGTTGAGGATGATTGTAAAAGCATTTACTAGGAACATAATTATGTTCCTTTTAGAAATTTACTAGCTTTATAAGCAATTTACTAAGATAAATTTTGATTAAATAAGATATAAATTTAATTTAATAATTCATGCAAGGCAATGTTTCACTTTTTGTAGACAAATTTTAAAAAGTTATGGTCCGAAACTCCCCAACCAAACACACAAAACATTTCATTTGCTCGTGAATATTTTTGCAAATAATATTATTTAAAATTATTTTTTATGGAATTGGAATTTGATTCAAATATAATATTCTTACTTTTTTAGCTTTATTTTGTGCTAAAATCATTACTTCTTTTATTTAAGGCATGCCCTTGTAATCATTACATCATGCGCACGTGTGCATAGTCTAAGTTAGGAGAGTAGTCAATATTGAGGTAAACAAACCGTCTTGCTTGTAACGGACACTATCCGTTACAAGCTGAAGACGGATAATACCTCTCTCACAATAAGACAAGTGAGAGGGCAAGTGAGAAAGAAATGGAGCATTCTATGAATAGTGTCACTTGCATATTGTGAGAGCAGCAGAACAGCATTATCCGTATTCAGCTTGTAACGAATAGTAACCGTCGTCATTGAAAATTTGTGTCAAGTAAAATCACAAATAGTACATGTCAATGAGTGAGACTATATCCAACTATAAATGGTCTAAAATACATGAAGATAATGCACTTTATTTTTGGGATGACGAGGAAAACCGCAGTTGGGTAAATTTTCAATATATGCAATAATTTGTAAACAACGTGTATAAGGTCAACCATCTTTTTACGAAGTGATATGTTCGAAGTTTAAAAGTGATAGCCTCAAAAAAATTGTTTTTGGTGAGGATTGAACCCATGATTCTCACTTTATTTGATTATTTATATTTAGTATATCTATAGTCTTTAAGCTGATAAAGACTCGAAAATTATCAGAAGGGATGGTCTTGATTTTAGTAGTAATAATTCTTGGTTTTTTTTTTTTTTTTTTTTTTTTTTTTTTTTTTTTTTTTTTCCTTATCAAAATGACCTATTTTATCATTTTAGGTATGACAATAGTATACGATTTATAAAACCGACAAAAGAAAATAACAAATTTATCATTCAAAGCGTATTCCAACCTCACATATTAAGTCGATTAGATGTTTTCGAAACAAACCAACTTAGTAAAATCTACTAATTCCTCTGTTACATTGAATTGTTTACGTTGTTTAAAATACGAGGATAATTTTAAAAAAAACGTTAACAATTCAATAGAACATAGGAAAGTATTTAAGAATCACTAATTGCCCACAATGGCCACAAATAGGACTATACAACATCCAGATGTATATGAACATCGTACATCCAATACAAATTTAATTGAACTTATATGCAATTTTTTCGAGTTTTTAAAAATTTTGATTTACATTTTAATTTTTTAGGCATTAAATTTAAAATCTTATTAAGTTTATATGTATTATTTTTAAGTTTCAATATAGTATTTTGAGTTAATTTTTTTTTATAAAGACGCTCAGATTCTTTTAAAAAATGCTCATAAAATGTACAAGCTCAAATCATTTTTTATAAAGCTCTAAATCTATAATAACAGATGTATACAACTGATTGTATAGTCGACTAATTGCTAATTGCCTCTTAATGAATCCTTAAAGACACAAACTTTAAGATTAATGTAAGCATCTAACCACTAAGGCTATGCAAGAGCTCTTAGAGGTTTACAAATTACAATCATTAAATGCATCACTTCTTTGACTATTGCAAATTATAGGTCCTACACAAAAGCAACTTGCTAATCAATCACATTAATCAATCTTAAACCCTAATTTTAGAAAATTATGTGTTACACATAATTACCTGAAAATAAGGATGAATTCATGGCACATGATAATTTGATGATTCAAATTCAATGCCAACTAAGAACACAACTTGTATCGGAAAAACCGTCTTAATCTCAAAATTGCTCTGAAATAAATGAACACAACGGGTTTCTGACAAAATCCACGAATAAGCAGACTGTCTATCGACTTGAATCACTTGAATAATCTTAACGAACATGTAATTTTACATACAGTTGTTATTTACAAGCGATGAGAAACTGTCTATCGGCTTCCCAGCCCTAACTTGGCAAGTCTACAAGGGATTTACCACACAGGTGTACATAATTAGTAGCCGACAAATTACAGTCTATAAACTCAAGGAAAAATTGCTAAAAATAAAAGAAATCAACATTGAATCTGGAGAAACAGCCGCTGAAACCCCGTTGTCTTCCAAAGTAGCTCATCCCAATGATTCTTGAAGCATCAAGTTCCGCGGAAAATTACCACCCTCATTTTAGGACGTACCAATAAAGTAACATCTGATTTTTAATTGCTACAAGTTAAGCTCAGAGTTCAGGACCATGTCTAAGAATCCCAACGGGATGGGAATCTGCTCACCAGGTAAGGTATTTCGGGAACTCAAGGAGAAAGAAAATGAAAAATGAAAGGCCAACAACGAGATCTGGTGAGGGTGTTAGAATAACCTTGGCTAGGTAATGTTGTCACAAAAAGCTGGTCCCAACAGCAAGGTCATTTATATTTGAAAGTATTTGTGATCTAGTGGTTCCAATCTGCTGGGCTATTTCCAGTTGTTCTTCCAAAGGCAGCATCTCATAACTGCAACACGAAACAGCACAAACTAAATTCAGCATGATGAACTACGCCAGAGTAGATTAATTTGCACATTAATAAACGTTGATCAAGGGAATTTCAAAGATGAGTTAGTCTCTTGTGAAACTGTATCACATACAGAAAATGTGAGAAGTACTAGTAAAGGTCTATTAGATGTGTTAATGAGTAGTATTTAGCTTGTAAAGGAGCGGTCTCACCAAAAAAAATAAAATGGTGAGAACAAACTCATTTAAGAACTTGTTTTCTAAGATATTTCATGTTCCAACGAAAAGTTTACGTATTTCATTTGTCTAATCCATCCGAGCAAATATGATATATATTTCCTTTTCCTTTTTAGACATGTTTTGTGTGGCCGAGACTCGAGAGCAGGAGTAAAAGATACAAGGGAAACATTGAGTGATGCTTACTGGCAAAGCAGCTCACAGTCGACTATGTTTTCAGGTCCAGGTCGATGTGCCCTGCCATTGGACTGAAACTGTCGAAAAGATCTTGGGTTTAATCCAGCAAAATGAGGCACAGCATCAACAAGCTTTTTCTGAAGTGATTGTAGTCTCCTAAATGAGAGTTCGTCAAGAGGAGCAACACAACCTATGCTTCCATCAAGAGTACCAAATAATAGAGCATATCTGTTGGTTTTGTCAGCGGTTGGAGTAGCATTTGATGAAGCAGGAAGCATTTGTAATCTCAGGAACTTTGTCACATGAGCTCCAATATGAAACTCCGCTCTTGAAAGAAGCTTCTGTCCTTTCCAGCTTTCAGACAGCTTTGGTGCATAGTAAAGGATCTATTGGCACATGGAAAACAATGAAACAAGCTGAGAGTGGTGCAGTAGAAATGAAAAAAGAAAACAAAAAAACTCGTAGCAAGAACCTATAAAAGAAGCTACACATTTATTGTGTAAATCAAATTAAGCATATAATAAGACAATAACAGAACAACATAAAAATGATCCTGACTTTCAACTGAACAAATGAATTCTGATTCATTTTAGCGATTCTGGATACTATCACTGTTCTGTTGGGTCACAAAGTAAGTCGAACTTAATCATGTTCCCCCCTATTTTCTTAAATATAGACATCGTAAAAGAGAATCTTGAACTAAATACATAGTAAGCATGTTAAAGTTGGAGTGCTTTTCTCCGACAAAAGACACAATATATGAAGATATAAGACAAATGTCTCCAAGACAGGTACTAAAGTGGGCCAAGTGGCCGAACTTAACAAACAAGAAAGCTTTTTTTCACAAAAGGAAGTTGTAATTAGCAGCTATCAAACAATAAAAAAAATTCAAAATCAATCCCTGATCGGAAATTTTGGGCTCATTTCTGTGTAAGCATCATGGAAGGTTTTCATCTCGTCAATATTTCTTGCATAAATGTATGATGATAACTATCTACATGGAAGCTTGCAGTGGATGGCACTACATCCATTCTTTCACGGAGGCCATGTTAAAATAGCAATTTGTATTTAGTTTACGAAAATGAGTTACAAGGTTATAAATCTATTTAATAATAACATTTGCACATCTATAAGATAATTTGCTAATCCAAGATGCATCTTTCCATAAGCAATTGAATCTGGAGCAGAAAGATTATCGGACATGGTACTGACCTGTAGATTTTTCTGTTCATCAGATACAACAAGACTCAGTGTACTTCCATCAATCAAAAACTCCGTCGAGAAACAATCAAGTGATCCGAAATCTTTGGCCAGCAAGTTTAGCTGAGCACCTTGTTCCTTCCAGCTAAGAAAATATATACTCTTGTGAATGTCACCAATGAGAATAAAATTTTTAACCTGTCACGGTTTGAATACATGAATTATTGCTCCCAAGGCATACATAATACTTAGAGAACAAAGAAAAAAGGTAATACTTTAGCATTATGATTTTTTACCACGCCACTAGCAATAACAAAACATGGAAAAAGTCTTGGGGGTTGTTTGAATACAACAATAGCAGTCTTAGGAAAGAAAGAGAGGAAAGGAAAGGGGAGATGGGGAATGGAGCAATGCCATTTTCCTTTCAAATTCTTTCAACTATATTTCCTACTTTGGAAGGATTTTAACTTTTGTTGAATGAGCGAAAATGAATGCCTCCATTTACGTCCAACCCAACTTGCTAATAAAATATGGAATATTGTAAGTTTCCCTTCAAATTCATTCAATCAAACAAACTGCAAGTTTGCAAATGACAACAATAAAAATTTGCCTCAGTTCCTCATAGGCAATCAGTCAAATCAGCTCCTTCTTAGATGGCTATTGAAAATTCAAGTACAATGCATTTCACACGGAAAGGTAACTCAAACAAGGCTATGCCAAAAATGGCTCACATACAATGTTTAGGCTGACAACATGCAGAGGCGGTGCATCAAAGAAAGCCACGCCAGTCAACTCTGAGCCAGTCCATTTATGCAAGACAATCTTGGGTCCAGCAGCTATCAACAAATGACCTTGAAGTGAAGCTAAAGCAGATATAGCACCTTTCAATTCCTTTGAGTAAACCTCAGAAACCTGGCAAACGTGGAAAAAATTACTATGTGCCTCACAATGCAATACGGAAATCTCATTTGAGGTCATGAAATAAAACTGAATACTGTAGCAAAGCTGAATTGTAGCACCGTGAGACAACAGTTCAAACCTAACGGATAGAGTAAAAAGAAAGACTCAACATACCAAATTCTGAGGGTTTTCTGATCTTCCAAGAGCGTACAAAAGCACACGGCCTCTTGCCGCTACATCCTCGCCTTGTACATAAGCAGTGCCAACAGCTAAAAGCATTTCATTTTCATTGGTCGTGGTGTTCTGTCAGTGTTCACAGAAGACAATCATATGAGTTGGTGATATAAAGCATAAAATACATCATCAGAGCCTTAATCTCAAAAACATAGGGTTGTAGGCCGAATTAGGCTGAGGAAGAGGGGAAACTGTGGACAACAGAGAGAAGGAAAATAGGAAAAGAGAGTATGTAAACAGAAGCACAACCGTCTACATGAATACTATATTTGAATTGATAGAATGTGAGTTATTAAGTCTGTGTATCGATTATACGTAGGTGAATACTACTTATAACTAAGACTAATGAAGATAAGAATCGGCTTAGCAGTCACAAACGACAAGATAACCCAAATAAGATCACTGACCACAAACGACAAGATAACCCAAATAAGATCACTGAACAACCATACGAACTTACAAGAAGGGTAACCATCCTGACAGTGAGAGCATTTTCCAAACTTTGCATGGGAATAGTAGCTTTTGTTTGCCAGATAGCACCAGATTTTTCTGGCTCTAAGATTCGAATTTCAAATTCGTCTATATTGTAAGCTCCATGTAGCTCATCAGGACTGAGATTGCTATGATCGATCTGATGTCCAGATTCTTGATCAGCCATAGATGAAAGAATCTGAGTTAAGGGCTTGGCAACCTACATGAAAGAGCAGTAATTAGTAGGCCGAAGATAAAGTATATATTACATGAGTAACAATATTACGGAGTATAAAAGAAGGGTACAATTAAAAACTAATTGTTCAAGTACATCAACAAATAACAAAAAAAGAAACAAATAGTAGTCATATTCAGTTTCTAAAAAGAATGGCAAAATACATAATTGTACTACTTTGAGCATTTATGACAACTAGAACTACAATGTTCCTCTTCAATAAGAAGCAATATCACATCTATGCTTTTGGTTTACGACTTTCAGAAAATGGCTACAAAAGCACATAGGAAGAGAAGAGCAAGCAACCTCAGCCTGCGAGCGCTCACAATGGCAATCCAGAGGAGCAAAAATGCCACTGATGTATACTTAAATCTGTCTGAAAACGACAACTTACACAGCATCCTAAGTAGACCGGAAATATGATCACTTTTGAGTCGGTCATTACCTGATCTGGTCCTATTTGGTGCGTTGTTATAGGACCCTTTTGGGTTGGGTAAGTTTGCATCGTAATTATTAAGGTTTTTTTCATCAGTCAAATTTGATCAGCTCTTTCAGTTGGATGAATTCAGGTTCGTGACTACTTCCGGCTGCAATTTTCTCCAGATCCCTGATCATCTAATCCAAAGTCTCACTAGTACAGTAGTATTCGCTATAATCATGTAAATTTTCACAATGAACTATAATCCAATAATATTTAACTTCTAACTTGTCCCATTTGAAAGAGCAATTATGTGAGCTAAACAAAATCAGAAATGGCACAACAGATCATGACATTTGGATCACAAATAAGATATAGAAACATCATAGAACAAATCTACTAGATGACTTACTGTCAGCATATAAATGCACTCTTCCTGAGAGACAGGTATTAAACTATTTTGCAAATAGAAGCACAATCTGATAAGAGAATAAAAGGTACATAAACAACTGCAACGAATCAACGAATCAGAACCAGTTGGTTAAGGGGTACTCCTGTGAATGTTACACACAACAATAAAGCCGCGTGTTGAATGTTTGTAAGAGAGACAGAGCAGGATGCTTACTGAGGTAGAAACAATAATTGGGTATAAGTTCTTCTCAGCAAAATAGGTGACTTGATGCGGAGTACCCTTCAGTGGCATCTATAAATATTGAATACATTGACAATGAGTCAACTTTTACAATAACACGCATCAGATGACAAATAAACAGAACAAAAGCCTACTTTTTGAACGGGCCAGTAATTGTCATAATTCAATCCAGCTGGCAGTTGACATATTTTAAGAAAACCCTGTCACATTAAAGTAAGAAGGTTATCAGCTTAACAGCTTTGTCGGAAAACAATAAGCACAATATGCACAACAGTTGAAGATACAACCTGTGAGGTCACATATATGAATCCATGATTGCAATTAATGTTGTGAAGCACGGCGAATGCTACAATGGATCCATCACACAACTGCCACAGAATAAAACTTGATCAAATGAGCGAATCGTGCCCAACCTAAGTCAGTCAAATAAAAATAACCTATAAATAGAAACCCCAAAACCAGATCACAGCATCTGCCAGACTACAAAAGGAGAAAAAAAAATCATAGCATTAAACATTTCCACGAATGTTAGTTTAATGCAGTTGAGGAAGTGGAGAGCCTATTCAGAGAGGAAGCATAGTGAAAGCTAAGTAGATAACCTGTGGATGAACACGCAAGCGTTCTCTGAATTCCATGAACCATGCTGGTCTTAACCCAGGAAGAAAAAAGCCCTGACAGCCACCAACATTCTTGAAAACGGAAATTTGTGGGATACCTTGCCCAGATTGTTCCTCCCGTGTGTGCATGTCCAAGGGGATACGCAGAAACCTCAAATTCCGCAGCCTAGAACTTGAGTTGTCAGCTATTATGGAATCTTTAGCACCTTTCCCATCATCGTTTTTAGTATTTTCCTGAAGCTCAAATACAAAGGCTTGGTAGCACAGAATAGTTCCATCGGTCAATATTCCAAACAGGAAAGGGCGACTGTGCTGCCCAGACCATCTGTGCATTGCCAATTCAGCAACCTGAATGTTCTGTACGTTCTCTTTTCTTCCTTGACCAACGAGATCTTCAGCATTCTTGAGAGGTTTGAGAGGTTCTCCTCCCATTTCTTTGACAAAGGAATCAACCAGATGGGCCTTTCCCGAGATGAATTTTTCCACAGAAAAAACGCATTTGAAATTAGGCACATCAAATATTTCAAGAGTGCCATTGTCATAACAAACAACACAGTAGACATCTCCATGTGGCAGTCCATCTGCTGCATCAATAGCCTCACCAACTCCAGATGAAAGCCAGGCATCAGTGCTGGCCTTCCGGAGCCATGGTTCAGGACCTCTATCATTATAAAGTGTGCACGCAGAAATTGACTTTTTCGAGCCTTCAAATACCGAGGGCACAGATAAGGAAACTTTGGAACTAGAAGGGTCTGCATATAAGATTAAAGTAATGACACGTCATTAGTTCATCTTATCTCGTATTGGAGCAGAAAGTTAGAAACAAACATACATAATCCAAATTTAAGGTTCATTTAATGTCGGAGGATTCACCAAACAAAAAGCTAATTGACTAACTATACGGCCAAATACTGTTCCCACATGAATTAGTAGGTCTAGACACAATTCTGGCAGTAAGAAGCATGGATGAACATAACTAACAGCAAGTCAAGATTTGCCTTTTGTCTTGATTGGGATTCACCCTATAAGGTTGCATTGGTTTACATTTCGCAAATTCATGCACTCAGACAGTAATAGGCAATAAACAGAGAGTTCCGGCCTATACTGCTTCATGAACATGTATAGTACACGATACACCCAAGAACACGTCGTTACGTTTTCTTTTCAATGAAACATTTTTTTGCGTAAAACATACAGATTATGTCTAAAATAGGCAGCAAGTTGATTATTACCTATATTCATGTACTATGTCATACCTAAGTAAAAAATTCTTTAGCCCGAGTGTGAAAATAGAGCAGCAATGCTGCACGCGTAGAACATTCCTTGTCATTTGTAAGACGGAAATTTAGGCATCATATTATATTGATAGTTTCCTAATCTGAGGCTAGTCAGGCTACTATCAATTGTAACTTGTATGTACAAAAGATAGTTTAGCTTTACATCAAAATTCACAATACAAACACGAACTCAGACATAAATGGCATTAGAATAAGAGGGTTCTTCAGAGAATACAGCAACATAGAATGCTTTATCATACCTCCAACAAGAAGCTGGATACTATTATCGCTCATCTTGAGTAGAACAAAAGGATCAGCAATTGACACAGCTGACACAACTAAATTCTCAGATGCAGAACCTGATTCTGTGCTGCTAGTTCCAAGAGGTAGCTCCTGGGTCGAAAATGAACCATCAAGAATTCGAGCACCATTTGCATAAACTTGGATAACACGACGCCTGAACTCCCACAAATAATGAAACATTATTATGAACAAATACATAACATAACAAATAGGCATGTAACCACAACCAAAGGAACAGCCACGCTGAGAAGTTTGACAAACACCAACTGTATTATTTCCTAAGTGATTCTACAAACCAGAGTCCAGAGGTAAAGAACTGCAACTTCATTCATAAAGAGAACAAAGTCAACAAACTGAAGGAATATAGCATAACCCTGAATTACAACATTGTCCCAGAACCTTCAGGCTTACACCTAGGGTAAGAAGTTGGAAGTTTGCAGCCATGCCTTTAAGGATCTGCTACGTAGAATAACAATACGACAAGATCATACATCTGCCATGACTAAACAGCAAGATGCCAGCCAAAACATTCAAGCTAATATTATAAGGACATAAAAACCCAATTACGTAATTGACTACACAAATGTTGAAGTACAGTTAATGGTTAACTGTTCAGGAATAGTCACCTTCCAAATAGATTCCCAGCGGCAATTGTACTCCCTTGCACATAATATTCAACACTTTCAGTGACTTCGCCGAGCATTTCAGCTGTCTCAAGGACCTAAACGCCAGGAAAAATATGTTCAAAATAGATCAATGCCCCCACATCATCAGAAACCACTTTCCTCGATACAAAAGGAAACCATATTTTGTAGAGAGAATACTAATTAAAGAAAATTCATAAATCCCACATTTTCTATACAACTTTTTCAAAACTCCCACATTTTCCGAAAATTTCTTCCAGAACTCCCATCAAAACCCCATTTTTGCCAAAATAAAGGACTTTTTTGTTAATACCAATCATAAAGGACTTTTTTGTTGATAACTTTTGGTAGAAGGGAAAGTTATTTCAGGAATGATATACTCTAAAATAAAGACACTTATTTTCACTAAAACGGCCTTCTGATGTGAATTTTAAAAAGAAATGTCCAGAAAGGAAAGAGTTTTGAAGACAGATTGGTGCGACTTTTGAAAGGTGGTTTAGTATATTAAGGTTAGAGGAACCAAGATGAAGGCCCCCAATGTACAAAATATTGCACAAGAGAAATTATATTCCCTCTGTTTCTATTATATACAGTTTCCATGTTCAAGGTAAGCCTTGAACTTTGGGTCTTACAAGCAACTACTGTGAGAAAATTATAAAACATGCGGCATTAAATTCATACAGTAACAAACAATACTTTCATCAGAAGCAAAAAGTAGACATTACATTACCATTGTTCGCGCCTCTAAACTTATGATCAAATAAGCATGATATTCATCTTCCTCCGCTGCTATTCTGGATGCACCAGAACTATGATTGCGGGAACTCTTGTGATAGACAGTCCAAATTCCTTTAACCCCAGGTAATTCGACCTAATCCACAAGGGAAACCACAGTAAAGTGAATACCATTAAAAAAAACTGAACGTTGAGACACCATACAGATGAAACTATCGTTCCAAGATGGCCAAAGTACAACAAAAGCCATGAAGGCACATTATCCAACACACCTCAGTGATCACATCTGGCCGTACGGAGCGCTGAAGAGCACATAGAGCACCATGTTTCCCATGTCCAGAACAGCAGACCTGAAAATCATACATTAAGTAGGAAGTATATATTATTTGTAAAATCTTCGACCCTGAATGATAGATAAATCATTTGCACAGGAAGCTATCTTGGAGAAAAAACCATCATAACTCCAGACAAACCAAACCATGCACACAGATACCCGTGCTGGTGCGGAAACACAAAAAGGTGAAAATCAAGCACTGTTCCGCAATCACTAAACTAAAACTAAACTTACCAATTCATAGTTACTTTGTTTGGTAATTCCAGTAGCACTCGCGTTTGCATTGATCCGTAAACCATATGCGAAATCTTTCAAAGGACCAACATTTATCAAAGAATCCCTAGCAGCAAACGAGAAAGACTTCTGCAAACAATTATGAGGTTAGCAAAAAGCTGCACTGCTTTAGAAAAGGTGTCGCATGTCTGTGTTTTACAGCTTTATTGACAGAAAATCGCGTGCATACTGTCAGTTTTAAGGGCCTTGGGGGTCCAAAACTTCAGTTTTATAGGGAAGCTCAGTTTAAATCCGTGATGGCTCCAAAGAAAAATTCACGATACGAACAAAAGTCGAACAACATGGCAGTATGACTCAGTTGGAACCCACCAGGCAACCTAAACATCCATGATTGTACTACAGGTCTCCAGAACCCCTCATCATTGCTATCATCAGTCATCACTACTTTAATGTCTCGGAAGAGGCTCCTGGTCCTAGTGGGGGAAGGGTGTTAAATGTTCATGGAGAAAGGCAAAGAGCCATTTGTAGAACTGGTTAAGGCTCTAAACTAAATAGGGAATAATCATTGAAATCCACTCCCAAACACAGCCTTTATATGAGAAAAGCTAGCACATCAGAGAAACCAGTGCTACTGCTGTTACACATGCCGCATAGTTAAAAGTGGATGATCATCTACTATTCCATACCCCCTCCTGAACACAATCCGTTAAGGAGAAAAGCTGACATGTCAAAAAAAACCAGTGCTACTGTTTTTACATGAGAAGGTAATTACCTAGATTCCATAATGCATCTAGAAATATGACCACTGACCTGTGTTGAGTCTGCCTTATTTGGGGTTGAACCATACAATGAAAGATCTTCACTACCAAATAAGTCTTGCAAAGCATCAGAAGATGAGCGTCTTAGCCTTTTTGTCGATGGTGCATCACCTTCAATATCAGCAACCTGTTCAGAGAATAATCTTTTACACCTGCTGGATTCAAAATCGTATCTTGATTCCAGAACTTAATAGCTTCTAGCCAAGATAAATTGTGCAGCCAGAAAAACAAGCAAACAAGATGTAAAATGGGTTCAGAGTGTAATGGAAAGATCAACCGTTAGATAGTAATCGCTCTTTTTTACTTGGTTGTTAACAATTTGGTTTCAAAGTCGTTTAGGAGTAGAAACAAGGTGCAAGTGGATGGAAAAAAAAAGCCATTTCATGACACTCAATTGTCAAATATAGACTCCAATGCAACCCCAAATAGGAAAGCGTACGAACCCATTAGAAAAGAGATAATAGCACACATAGAAAAAAATTGGAGAAAATAGAAAATCGCTCAAGCCTTTGAATTACCTCTTCCTTAGAAGCAGACGAAGAGACTGTGGCCACAGTCCCAGAAGAATACTGAACAAGCATACTATCCCCCAGGCGACTACCTAAAAAGAACAGGGAGCTTCCAACTGTAGTGATACCCTGCAATACAATCAGCCTTATGCTAAATTTAATACGACTAATTTCCATACGACTAAAAATATCAAGTTTAAAACAGAAATTGTGACAATATGTGAAGCTAACCGATGTAAGAACAGAAGCTCGGGATTTCACAAGATCAAGCCTCTGCACAACCCTACACAAAATATCCAAAATCATAAAATACAAAAGAGGTATGACATGCAACTAACAACTACATGGCAGAATTTTCTATTAAGTAGAGTTAAAGATGCATAGTACTATTAAGCAAAAACCAAAAAATTGATCCTTTGATTCATTCAAAAAAAACGAACTAATCTGGTATTTCGTAAAGAAATTATAATCATGTTTCACGGTACTAAAATGTATATAGAGCAGTATTCTAGTGACAGCAAAAATTGCTTTAACAATTATTAGATTGTGCACCGTATGAACCCAGTAAAAAAGGAAAGAAAATATCAAGCCTTAGACTACAATGCATAATGCAAAACGTGCATCAATAGAAAATCAGTTCCTCGAACTTTTCGTGAGTACCATTTGATCCTGCAATGCTCCCTAGCAGAGGATTTACCAAGAATTGTAGAATTATTGTGGGTTGAGGATGAAAAGAATATTGTTGTATGAACTATAAAGCACTCCAAATGAGAAGTCATGGCAATTTTGAAGCAGAAATCAATACCAACCTTCCATCATAAACTAGTGTCAGTAGCAATAATTCTCCAGATTTGGTCGACAGCATGGCAACATCATTAGCTAGCCAAGTGGCATGAGCAGCATCAAGTTCCACATTGAAGCTTGACCTTAGCATCTCTTGACTGAAGGCACAAAACAAACAACGGGATAAAAATCTTCATAAAACAAGGAATGGGTCACAGAGATCTTAGAGGTTTTTTATAGGACAAGTAGAGAGCTTAGAGCAAATTGTAATACTTTTGTGTGTGTGTGTGTGTGTGTGGTGGTGGTGGTGGGTGGGTGGGAGGGGGGTGTCCAGCAACTTAATGCAGTCCATATTCAAGAGTTAACCCGAGGAGGAAAAAAATAGAATCAGAAAATACCTGCCATCGGCAGAAGTAGCGTAATTGTTCACAGCCAAAGAACATGACATTGACTGCAAAGTAAAAACATTAGTAGATGTTGCACCAAAGAGAAGCTTGCATTATTTTGCAAGATTCAGAAATACTCATGAACACAAGATGAAATACCTGGCTGTGATAATGAATAGCATTAGCGCAAATCACAAGAACACCACCGATTGGAGAAGGGACTGCAAGTAGCTTGTAAGCATCATGGGGAAGGTTCTGGTACCAAATGTAGCAAGACAAGAGTATCGTAAGACAACGGGAATGCAAGGATAAAGAAGGTAACGATGAAGCGTAAGATGGTGGATCATACAAGTTAACAATGGTAAAAAAAACAGTTCATATCTAAAAATCTGCAAAATTTGAAAAACCGTGATTCCAGAAAATAGGCCAAAAAGGAACATGTGTAAAGAATAACAGGGAGTAGATGAGAGTGTGAGACTTTATTAGTGTCTTTTGACATACTCCTTCCTTCAAAATGTATAATTTGTCACAGGCACGAGTTCTTAGGAGAGTAAATGGGGTTAGCCCAGTTTGAAGGACAAATTACATGGGAGATGCCTTCACATGGGTACTTTTGAGTTCAAAATTGAAGGCTATATCAATCAATGGACACGGGTAGGTTTGTCTGTTCAAGTACAAATAAGGCTTGAAGAACAACACATATCCAGTAGATTTACAGCTCTATTAGCCAAATGTCACCACCAGTCAAATCCAAAACCACCACATAGACCTTATCCCTAAACCCTATAGCCCACATGTAGCCACCACTTAAACCATAAACTATCATGGACACAACGCAGCTACCACAACTACCGCCCTGAAGTCCTGACCCCATAACCGATGGTGTCAACCGAACTACCAGACTCAGCTGAAGCTATTAACCTACCAGAAACACCATCACTACTGTATCATCCTCCCTCATGACATGTAGCTACAGAACCGTAAGCCCAATGAGTGCCACAGTGCTTACTCAACGACCTTCACTTACCCAGGACACCTCAGTCCTCATGGTCCTTCCCTCCTGCATCATCTACATTCCCACAAATGCCCCCATGTCGAGTTGGATAACAAAGTAGTAGCTGGGATAGGGGAGAAAAAATGTATATAAGAGATGAAGACCCTTCCCAATAGAAAGACCTGTTTTTCTTAAGTTAAGAAACAGCATCCACAAGTTGATCCAGGCCTCACAGACTTGCCTAAAAAAAACGAAATACAATGCAGTACTAAAGCATCCAATAAAGCAATCACCAAACAGCTATAAACCTAAATAAAGTATTAAACATCCAATCTTCAACCTTAAAGCCTATCCTATTTTTCATAACCATAAAATGCCACCGATTTGAAACCACTGAAAGCCATATCGCAAAGCGCAAAACTTACCATAGCAGACCAGATAATGGGATGCTGCTTCATAGTTGTGTTGATGCTAAGGGCTGAGAGCATGCAGGTGTGGTGCTTCCAGGAGATCCTCCCTGCCCAAGTAAGCTCTCGTTCATGAAGAACCACCAACACTGGCTCAATATACCCTGAAAACCCAATACATTCATATGACGGGACTTTATTTATAAAACAAAACTATGAATGCCTACGATATAAGCAACAAAGCATATTATCTCAACACCATGAAAACTCACAGACTTAAAGCTACGATGTAAGTGAAGCTGTTGTTATTGCAAGAAGTAATTCTTTGTTATTACAGGTGCTACAATAACATAAAATGGAATGTTCATGCAACAATAAAAGTGAGAATGCAAATTATATGAACTCTGTCCATGAAATATACTACTTGTTTCTGATCATCCAACTTACTATTCCCATTCCTAGTTTAATAGACAATCACTTTCACTCTCTCACTGGACCTTTCTCTGTGAGAGTAAATAGTTCATATTTCCATTTGTAACATATGCAACACTGTCATAGGGGCTGGGGCTTTTCAATTGAATCCTTATAAACTTATATAAAAAGATAAATGAGATTTATCTTTCTAATGGAAATTGGAAATATTATCTGATCATGTCTATATATCAAATAATTAACACAGGAAAAATGTCTCACCAATAAAAAAAGATTAAACATACAGATTTCAACATTGACACAAATACCATCACAACAAAATGGTCCGAAAGCAAGGGTGTCACATAACATTAGTAAGAAGCAGAATTCTTTTTCAAATATATTATATATAAATTTATTAATAAAGCAAGAAAAAATTTACAACCAAAACTAATCATGGGATTGTAGTATTGTACCACCAAATTACATCAAAGAATCTCCAGATCTTACCGTGAACATATACAAAATCTTTGACATGTTTTATGTCCAAGTCCCTTAGATTGATCATGTACGATGAGTCAACACGAGCAGAAGCAGCACCTCCATAATTAAAACTTTCGTCCTCCCCGGCAAAACCACTACCGGCCTGTACCAACATTGTAGAATGACAAACACGTGTGAATTAATACACAACCACAAGAAGAAACTAAAAAATAAGTTGTACTCCCTCCATTTTCCTATTTTCTTCTCATTTGCTTTTTGGAAGTCCGTAAATATATTACAGAATAAAAATATTATATATATAAAACTAAAATATATACATTTATTATCGAACCATCTTTCACAAAATTATATTTTCGACCAAAAAAAGTACGTAACATTTACTTGCCGGAAATTACGGTCAAAGTACTGTCTTAGAGACTGTGAAAAGAAAATGGGAAGAAAAGAAAAAATAGAGTGAGTACAAGAAAAGATGGGGCGTTAAATAGCAGTAAATATGGTTTTAAATCAAGTCTAAGAAGCAGTAAATAACTAAATATGGTTTAGAACTTTAAATCCTAGTACAAAGTTACTTAGACACCGACACTATTAAGTCAAGTCAAGGAAGCAGTATAGAAAATTGTGACAATTCGAAAAAGAGACCTGAACAGTCTTAAGTATTATCATTTGCAGATCATAAACAAGAACTCCGCCGCACCTGCCTTGAGGATCAACCTTTACCAAGGGACCCCTGGCAAACGACTCCCTTCCCCTTTTTAGATGAAGCCAATCTGAACCCTCAAAACAATGCAATGAACTGACAGAAAAGCACAAATCATTAGAGACAATAGTTGCTACACTTAAAAAACCAATACGACAAAAACACTACACTAGTTATCTCAAAGCCTCCTGTCTATGGTGAGATAAGGAGGGTCACATGTATGCAACCTGACCTCTAAATTGAAAAGATAGAGGTTTAAAATGATCTGTAACTAAAATTGGATTGACTGATTGCTATTTCACAATATAAGCGCAAATAGTTTAGTGAATAATATGGCCTTTTCCATCACATGTTGGAATTTGTGAAAGAAATCCTCTTTATACTAAGAGAATAAGAATTCTTACAAGTTTTCCCTCCAAAATGAATTTCCTTGAATACGGAAATCAATGAGACTCTGTTTCATTGAATACTATCTTTTCATTAAAATATAATCTTCTGATGAAACTCTATTATTTTCATTAAAACTCTAAATTATAATCTTTTAATTAAAATAAAAAAAATGAAATAAATCTATAAACTATAAATTGTTAAATCTTTTATCAGTGCCTTTATTACTTATCACGGAATTACTTGAAACATACTTACTCTGTATAAAACAAAAATATAAAGTGATATTATTATCTTCGCCGGAAAAAAAAAAATAAACAATTTCAGAAAATTTATAAAATATAATCATAAATTTTGTGATCCACATTTAATAATTTTACTCAATTCTTTTGATCAATAACGAGCTCAATTATTATTTTTTTTTTCCCTCATTTCAAATACAATGGGGTGAAATATGAAAAATTAATTAGATATTAATTTAAAATCTCTAAGTAATATACTAGATAAACAAAACAAAAAACTATAAATATTACGCATGCATTACGCAGGATCTATACTAGTTAATAATCACAACATAAAAAGATTAGATACAAATTAATCCCACTCTCAAAATCTGGCCAGCGTGAATTAAGTAGGCATTCAGCAATCAAAAGGCAGCTGACTAAATTTGAGTCAGCAATAAGAGCCATCAGAAACAGAAATCTGCCGTAATAATCATCCTACATAGCACAGTAAACCAGATACATTGGCTTGTAGTGGGAGTGCGAGACCATTAGACTAATCAGTGATCATATATGCCAAATGAAAGAAAGTCTCAATGACACAAAACAAATATAATTTGGAAGCAGTCATGAGTCAGGTGAAACTGCCCTTACAGAATACCCAATATTGTGAAAAGGACAAAATGTGCAAGAAGGTTCATACATCTCACCTTGCACGCAGACCATGAATTGAATCGTCATACTCTAAAACAGAAATTTTTGCGTCTCGAAAAGCCAGGATGATAGCGTCTCTCCTTCTAGAACTGTCACCACCGCCAACTGACAGTACAGCAATAGATTCTATATTACCATGCAACCTGACAAAATTTCCAATCACAAATTACCCTATAATAACTCTTCAAAAAGAGAAGGAAATAGCACATCAGACTGCTAATATATAGAAGTTATGCATCAGGGTGGAAAGCAACAATTTAATAGAAGTTGGACAAACAAAGTCTAAAAGAACTACATTCCGCAAATTGAGCTCAGCATCTCCAAACCAAAATACATTTGATTTTATCCATTAATACACTGCAGTAAACTCCATCTCAATTAATCAAAGGTAGACAAATGATTGGAAATGGAGTAACACTAAAACGACTACAGTCCACAAATTGAGATCAGCATATCCAAACCAAAATACATTTGATATCATTTATTAATACTCCATAGTATACTACATCTCTTAATTGATATGATTGCGACACAAAATGATTACAAGTTTACAACAGAGGGAGTATATTGTTTTAAGTAATCTCAAGTTTAAAAAAGTCCCTAAAAACAGTTTTCAATCAAAGCTAAACAAGTGATTAGGACGAGGGGAGTATTTTATTTTTAAGTTTTCAATCAAAGCTAAACACATGATTAGAAATGGAGTATACTCCCTCCGTAATTACATGATGTTCTCGTTTCACTTCTTGCGGTCTTTTAGGTGA
Organism: Silene noctiflora; assembly: GCA_009801015.1. Taxonomy (NCBI): domain Eukaryota; kingdom Viridiplantae; phylum Streptophyta; class Magnoliopsida; order Caryophyllales; family Caryophyllaceae; genus Silene; species Silene noctiflora. Next base: position 53,104 of record VHZZ01000312.1, read on the forward strand.
CACTTTGAGCACGTTTCTTATCCCTTATATATTACTACATTTTTATGAAACATTTTTTTGCAGCAAATGCAAATAAGTTTATATCTTATCGTAATTTTTCAAAGCTTTTTAAAAATTTGTGGTCAAAGTTTGCAAACTTTGACCTCAAAAAGTCAAATGGGAACATCGTGTAATTTGGGAGGGAGTATTATCTTTATGTAATTTTTCAAGTATAACAAACCGTAGTTACTAAAGACGGTTTTCAATCAAAGCTAAGCAAATGATCAAGACAAAGGGAGTATATCATTTGTAAGTTAACTTTTCAAGAGTAAGTTACACTATATAACATAGGAGTAGTAACTAAAGACGGTTTTCAATCAAAGCTAGACAAGTGATTAGGCTGGAGAGAATATATTATCATCTTTTTTTCCCAAGTACAACATAATTACTAAAGACGGCTCCCAATTGAATAAGACCGAGGGAATATTTACTAGTGACGGTTTTTAATAAAAGATAGAAAAATGATCAAAGATGGAAATACCTATAAATCCTATAATGGCAAGCAAGCTCCAACGAAAACCCAGATCCCCACCCATAACATAATTACTAAGGCGGTTTTTAATCAAAGCTAAACAAATAATTAAGATGGAGGGAGTACTGGAGTAGTTACTATCACTTAATAACGACGGTTTTTAATCAAAAATGAACAAATGATCAAAACGGAAATACCTATAATGACAAGCAAGCTCCAATCAAACCCCGCCCATAACATAATTACTAAAAGACTGTTTTTAATCAAAGCTAAACAAATAAATGATTAAGGACAAAGGGACTAGAGACGGACGGTTTTTTACTCCCCCATCCCGGACAATTGTTGTCCTTTGGTTTTGGCACAAAGACCAAGGGAAAGAGCCCTATTACAAAATGACAAGTTGAACAAATTGAGTGTGAATGATCAAATTGCTCGCTCATTCTTAAGATAGAAATAAGATAGAAATGACAACAATTGACTATGACACCCAAAATGGAATAGGACAACAAATGACCGGGACAGAGGGAGTAGTTACTAATGACGGTTTTTAATTAAAGATAAACAAATAATCGAGACGGAAATACCTGTAATGACAAGCGAGCTCCAACGACACACCCGAAACCCCACTCATAACACCACCGCGCTTAACATCCTTCGACTCCGCCGCAGTCGAAACACGAACGGTATAAACTTCAAGCACATTAGCAGCAGAAACAACAAGATTCGGCACAGAACCAATGCCGGGAGTGGGACCGGCAGTAGGACCGGGCCAATCATCAGGGTCCACGTCATCAGTAGGGAGTACCGGGAGCGGAGGGGTAAAATCGGAAATAGAGTGTGTAATGTAACCGGAAGCGCAGTTTTCGATGCCGGTTGGGTAGTGCATCATCTTGTACGCTGCGTAACTCATTGTTGCGGATTTCAGGGGAAATTTGGGGAAATTGATTTGAGAGAGAAAGGGGAATTAGGGTTTTGTGAAACGGGAGGAAGGGAGTGAAGTGATTGATTTTGGCGGTAGAGATTGGGAATATTTTTCGATTAGGTTTTTGGGCTTTGATTATGTTTGGGTTGGGTTTGCTACATGTTCCGGGTTGAGCTTTAGTCGGGTCGTCTCGAGACTCGGGTCAATTTTAGATGTGTTGTAATCTGGTCACTACGAATCGAGTTAGTATTGGGTAAGTCAATTAGAGTTAGGTGCTTTTCGAGTTGATAGTTCACACATTTTAATTACTAGTGATAATAATTTGCTTAATAATACGAAGTACGTATTATTGCTAAATCCAACACGTAAGTTTACTCAATCCAACACATTTTACCCGTTTTTTCCACGACTACCCTTCAAAAAAAAAAACGCAATTCCAACCCCGTCAACCCTTCCAACAGCCCCAAATCACCATAGCCCTAATCACCCTCCACCAGCACCGGCCGCTTCACCTCGACGCCGAGCTCCTGCCTCCTCGCCGTCAACTCCATTTAGCCTTGCCATCAGTCCAACACCTTTGTTGCAACCGAAGTCTGGTGGGTCGAATGATGATGATTGTGGCCGAGTCGAGGTGATGAACATGATGGGGAGAGAGTGTCGGCGCGATAATGGTGGCGGGGAGGGGTGATCGGCGCGGGGATAAGGGCGGTGAGGGGTGGTCGGCGGTGGCAGTGGGTGGGGGAAGGGTTGTTGGCTGTTGAGTTTTTTTTTTGGAGTTTTAATTTCCCCCTTTGTGAGAGTGATAAATTAGGGTGAAAAATGAGAGGGGTAAACTCAGAATAAGACGGAAGAATTTGCGGGATTTAGTAAAATTGTGTGCGGGATTTAGCAAGTATTGTGATGTACTATACTTCGTATGACTTGACCATACCGTCTCCAAAGAAGATGTAATGGCGGATTCTTCTAAAATTGAGGTCGTTGTCAACAGAAAGACCGTGACTGATAAAGGTGAGGTGCGTAGTTTCTTGGATTTCGTCGGCTTTTATTGTCGTGTCGTGAAGGATTTTTCTAAGTTGGTTGAGCCGGTGACTCAAATTTTGAAAAATGAGACCAAGTTGTATGGTCGTGTTTTCAAGAGTTTAGGAAAAAGTTGACTATCATTCATGTGTTGACCTTGTCGAACGATAGTGTTTACTTTAATGTGAATCGTGATTTTATTTTTTTTTTGCTTTTTACAACAATAAACCATAAAATTAAATAAAACAATCAGAGTACACGGAAAAGAACACAGGATACCTAGCTCGTAGCAAGGCTAACGGACCCATGTGGATAAAGTACAAAGAAGTTGCTAATTTCTCTAAACGAGTGTCGCATACTGATTGGTACTGGCAAAGTATTTGCCAGAACAGAATATAGTTTTCTAGATGGGATACGGAACAAAGCAGACATGAACCCATTTGACTCAGCCTGTCGCATAGCTTGAAGAAGAGTTCAAACAGACGCCTCAAAGGTGTTGTGAGCACGCACCAGATACCGAGTTGTCGTACCTGAAACAGATTCTGAGAAAAAACAGTTATAGCCATTCGAAATGGATTTAGTAACAGAAATATAGAAATGGATTGAAGCAAAAGCAGGTGAAGATGGATGYGTAGACGAAATGGAGTCCGACAAAATCTTGGACGCATGATGTGAAGAGAATCGGAGAGTGGGAAGTTTTTGATGGGAAACAACAAGATCACGAATAGTTTGGACGACACGAGATGGATCAGCTGGACTATTGTGAAAAATGACTGAGTTTCGGACATTCCAAATAGCTTGGAAGACACAGCAGAAGTAAAGTAATTGGTAGTCAGTTGCAGACGTGCAATGGTAGATGTAAAGGAACAAATCAGCAATCCAAGTAACGAAGTTGGTAGATGGGTTCGCCATAGRGTTGATTCCTAGGGCAGATGCTTGCCAAATATGTTGTGTGAAAGGGCAAGAGCGGAARAGATGMTCTRTAGTTTCAACATCGGACGAACACAAAGGGCAGAGAGGATCAAGCAGTACACCTTTGGAAACCAGGTTAGCTGAAGTAGGCAAAACATTATGCACTAGACGCCAAAGTAAAAGGGGGAACTTGATTGAGACGCGCATCTTCCAAGCAATTTTCCAAGGGAAAGTATCTGCAAAACGAGAAATAAGGTTAGCAAAAGAGCTAGTCTAGAGGAAGAGATAACCTAACTTAACGTTGTAACGTCCGTCCTCTGTAAATTTCCAGTAAAGATAGCCACCAATGTCCGGCGAAGGAGGCTCCATATCAACAATTTTTTTAGCAGTATTAGAACTAAATATAACGAAAAATGGTAGCAGGGTTCCAGTCCCGAAAGACAGAAGCATATCAGCTAAAGAGGGATTATCAGAACGCAAAGCAAGGGAAACATACGGTTGTTCCCCATTAATCCAGCGATCAGAGAAGATGTCCACAAAATTACCACGACCCAATTTCCAACATAAGCCAGATGAAGAAGCATTAACCGCATGACATACGTTGGTCCACGAGAAAGACGGTTGCGACACCTTGGTTTGGGACCAGGAATAGAGAAATCATTTATGTATTTGGGTACTAAATATTTTGCAAGAAGGTCAGACGGGTTAGAATGAAGTCGCCAGAAGGTTTTGAGTAAAGAGGCTTGGCATAAGAGATGAGTATTTTTAATGCCAAGTCCACCAAGTTGTCTGGGTGCATGGAGAGTTTCTCTTGACGTCCAGTGAATCGTGATTTGATGCTTTTAAGAATAGAATTGGGTGCGTACTTATGCAAAAACGCAATGCTGAAAGCTTATTACTGTTTTATTAAGGTGTGATAATTTATTTTTTTAAACTAACATCGGTAAAACATAAACAATTACAGACTAATAGCATCTTTAGCTCTAATGAGTGAGCAACCTTGTTTAAACTACGAGGAACACTACGAGAGAATGATGATTTAACTACTAGTTTAGCAACTGACCAAAACTCAATTGCTAAATATATAATTTAGTGACTAATGTTGAGACAAAAAATATATTTAGTCTCTATTTAAGAGACCAAACAAAAATGTTAGCCAATTATGTCTCCATTGTAGAGACTAAATAAAGTGGGTAGCGATTTTAATATATAATTTAAGTTTTTAAATACGAAAATGGCCAGTAACTAAGTTCGGAGTTATTATAGAGACAAAACAAAGTGAGTATGAAATTTGGTATCTAATTTAAGTTTATAGCTACGGAAATACGTTGGTAGCTAAAGTTATAGAGACAAAATAAAGTGAGTAACAAATTTAGTATCTAATTTAAGTTTTCAGCTACAGAAATACGTTGGTAGCTAAAGTTAATTTTCATTATCATGTATTTTTGATATTTCATATAAAATGTATGCAAATGTGAAATATACTTCTGAATTGTTATTATGATCTACTTATATTATTATAACTATTAATAAAAACATATATTGTAACTCACATACGTAACAATGACTTTAAGTAGATATTCATTACCTAAACAGACAATAATTATCTTATGCTTCAATGGTTAGAATGTTAATTATAGAGTTGGAGGTTCGATTTCTCTCAACAAAAAAAATTACCAACCTTTCTTTAAGAGGTGGTGCATGGATATAGTTGCAAGTTCGTTGAGTGGCGGCCCGTGCGGGGTCCTAGCTAGGGTGTCGTGACATATAGGGCGCACACTTATTATGTCCTAACCAATCTACTATATATAAAAGCTAAGTCTTTTAAAGCTTTTTGATTGGTTCTCAAGAAAATACACAAAAAAATATTATGGCCCACATTCTCCTTAAAA